>CAUYLG010020199.1:0-81673 GCA_963573385.1 Cacajao melanocephalus | reverse complement strand
TAGGGCTCCTCCGCCTGGGAATCTCCTAGTCTGTGGGCAATAAAAATCCGTCTGGAAATGCGGCGTCCACTCACCCTCTGCGCTTTCACTGGGAGCTGCAATCCTGAGCTGTTCCTAATCGGCCATCTTGGATCCAACCCGCTCGAGTGAGACTTAAGGTTTGATTCATTCTGAGGCGAGTTGTTCTCCAACTGTGAACCTGTGACATCAAACATGAAATATACTTCCAAAATACAATGGTGAGACAGGTATAGGATTAACATTCCTATTACAAAAGGAATAAATAGAAATATAGAATGGAGTCACGGGTCTTGAGCAAGTCTGAAACCCAAAAGGGCAAATCCTTTAGATCTTAAGGCTTAAGAATAATCCTCTTTGGATCAATGCTGGGCCCTCCAGGCCAACTGTGACAGAGGTCCCACCTTCTGAACCCACTGGGATGATAGTTCTGTGCCCTAAAGCTTTGCTGGGCAGGAATTGGGCCCTCGCAAGCTCCAGGCAGCCCTGACTCCAAGGCTATGCTGGATGCTGACTGTGCTGCACAGAGGCCACTGGTTCTGCACCTGAGGCAGCCACAGAGCATTGGGCTGGAGTGTGTGGAACAGAGTGTGTGATGTGAGGCAGCCTGGACAACACTCATAGAGGGCCTATGGGTTCAGGGGGCCTCTCCTTTGCAGGTGGCCCCTCTTAGACAATAGCTTCTGCCTTTTTTTGAGGTGGTTGACTAATCTTATCAGGTTTGTGTTTGTTTGTTTGTTTGTTTGTTTTGTGCCACATCCTCAGAAAACTCTCCTGAACAGGCTTTCTTTTCAATATGGATAGGCTGAGAATGTTCCAGACTGATAAAGTCTGCTTCTCTTTTGATGAACAACTCCACGTTTAAGTCCTTTTTCTCTTCTTTCATTTTACTACAAGCAGTCAAAGAAGCCAAGGGCAACCTTCAACCCTTTGCTTTGAAATTTCCTCAGTTTTGCCACTCACAAGTTCTGCTTTCCACAAAAAACTAGAACATGAGCAAAATTCAGCCAAGTGCTCCACTACTTTATAACAAGGATCTCCTTTTCTCCAGTTTTCAGTGACGCGTTCCTCATTTCCACTGGAGCCCTCATCAGAATGGCCTTTACCATCCAGATTCCTACCAAGATTTCGTTCAAGATTCCTTAGGTTTTCTCTAAGAAGACTGAGGCTTCTTCATAGCTCTCTTTTCTTTCTGGGCCCTCACCATAATTACCCTTAAAGATCCGTTTATAACAATGAGGCCTTTCCTAGTATACACCTCAAGATTCTTTCAGCCTCTACCCATTACCAAGTTCTAAAACCACTTCCACATTTTTTAGGTCTTTATTACTGGGGCACCCCTACTTCTCAGACCAATTTTCTGTCTTAGCTTATTTGGGCTGCTTCAACAAAATATCATAGGCAAGGTAGCTTATAAACAACAGAAATTTACTTCTCACAGTTCTAGAGGCTGAAAAGTCTAAGATCAAGACGGTAGCAAATTTGATGTCTGGTGAGGGCTCACTTTTGCTTCGTAGACAGTGTCTTCTTGCTGCACCTTCACATGGTGAAAGAGGTAAGGGATCTCTCTGAGGCATTTTTTATAAGGGCATTGATTCAATTCATGAGAGCTCCACCCTTATAATCACCTCTCTAAGACCCCACCTTTTAATACTTACCATCATCTTGGGGGTTAGGATTTCAACATGTGAATCTGGAGGAATGCAGACACAGATATTCAGTCCATAGTAGTGTTTAACAGAGATGCCCCAATCTCATAGAACGTGGGCCCTTGGTCTGGTTTAAAGATGAGTGTGCAAATCAGTCCTGGACAAGCAAATGGCTTTTGGAGTGTCTATGAATGACATTTTTCCATTGCTAAATGGAGGAAGGTATGTGAGGAGAAATGGTGCTCTGTGCCTTTTGTCACTTCTACCTATTTCCACTGAATATACATGTGAGGATGGAGCTGCCACAACCACAGGACCAAGCAAATCATGGAGACATTGCCTCAAAACCACTGAGTCAATGTCAGTAAACTCTCATTCTCTGCCTTCTTGTTCTTTCACAGTAACAAACCACATTAAACAGGGTTTTTGTTTGTTTCTTTTGGCTAAAAGCATTCTTGATTAATATAGAATACCAGCAGCAGCCAGGGTTACATGCTTCCTCATTTATACCCAAGGAGAGAGAAGCTATCACTAACGGTAACCACTGACTGAAAGTCCTAAACTTCACTCTGCTTCAACTATCCCTGCAACAATCACTACGGCACTAGGCATGACCTAACTCTGATGGCCTTAGTACAAAACAGAGCCAATCTCTTTCAAATAAAAAAGGGAATGCAGGATGGTTCCTTAGTCATTTTGGGCTGCTTTTCCAAAGCACATAGACTGGGGAGCACATAAACAACAGAAATTAATTTTCCACCATTCTGGAGGCTGAAAGTCAGAGATCAGTTGCCACTGTGGTTGGGTCCTGATGAATGCTCACTTCCAGTTGCAGACTGCTTTCTTCTCATTGCATGCTTACATGGCAGAAAGAGGGCAAGAGAGCTCCCTGGGTCCTTTTATGAGGGCACTAATTCCAATGATGAGGGCTTCACCCTTATGACCCAATCACCTCCCAAAGTCCCCATTTCCTTATACTTTCACTTTAGGGTTTTGGATTTCAATTTACAAATTTTAGAGAGACACAAACATGCAAACATTCAATCCACTGAAGACGGTTTGGGAGAAAATAACCACTACACACCTTAAATCACATGGGCAAATATTAATAAGCACTGTGGTGGCCATGGAGGTGTACTGCGTGGATGTCTCTTTAAAAGAGCTTTCTGTTGTATGTGTCTTCAGCTGACAGCCTCCAGCAGTGACACCCATGGATCCACCGTGGTGTTCATGCCAAGCCAAGGGTATTAGATGTAGGCCATTCCTGCTTACTGCAGTATTCCTCTTTCCAGTCTTGCTCTTGGGCTTCCCACTGGCTTGACTGAGTCTTTCCCAAAAAGCATTGTGCTCTGAAGCGGCTCCTAACCAATCTTTGTCAGTCACTCATTCACAAGGGTTGAACCTGTCTATTGGTCTGATGCCCCTTGGCACCCCCCATATACAACTCCTCCTGCTCCTTCTCTATCTTATCTTCACAGGCATTTCCTCCAATAAATCTCTAGCCCAACTAATTTTTTCATTGTATCTGCTCCTCAGAGGCCCAAACTGACACCAGCATCTCGTGCACAGTTCAGCGCTTCACATGTTTGAGTACAATCACACTGAAAGGGAATTCCTCCTTAAATTTTGCACCCTGGGAGCCTCACTTGTATTCCTAATCCCAGCCTTGTGACGTAGTAAGCATTTCAGGCTTTGCGGGCTGTTTGGTCTCTGTCACAATCAAACTACTCAACTCTGTCATTGTAAGGGAGAAGGAATATTAGAAAAATACATAAATAAATAGACATGTTTGTATTTCAACAAAACTTTATTTATGAAGACAGACAGTGTCCCAGTAGGGCCTGTGGCTACAGTTTGCTGATCCCTTATAGAAAGGATGGATTTGAGGTAAAGGAAAAGAGGCAACTAAAATAGTTGAGATGATAAATAATGGTGGGCTGATTATAATAGAGAAAATGAATTTAAAAAGACAATTTTAACTTTCATCATATTATAAAATTAATATATGTTTTTTGTTAAGAAGTGAAATTCGTAGGAAAAAATACAAGGAAGAGAAAAATCGACTATACTCCTCAACCTAGAGAAAATCATGGCCACTTTTTCTTCTGTGTATGCTCCTTTCAGTCATTTTCTATGTTCATGATGACAAATTCTCTAGAGTTATGTATTATTGTTACTCAATATTATTATATCATTAGCATGTCCCTACACCATTAAAAATCATTGTAAAAACTACGTTTGATGGCTGTACAATCTTCTACTGTATAGCTATGGTGCAATTTATTTAGTTAGTCCCTCACTGATATGTTTAAGATTGATTCCAATACCTGGATAGAAAGGGAACTTGGAAATTAACCTGTTAAGATCTGTTTTCATTTTTTAAAAAACATATTTTTTGAATGATTTCTTGTTCTCCAATATTTGGGGATAGTTTTAGAATTTATGGACTTTTCAGAAAGTCACAAAACATATTAGCATATCAAAAGTCATGAGAATTCTGGAGTAAAGAATAAAGACCTTGTTTTAACAGAATAGTTCCCAAATACACTTGCTCATGAAATTCTACCTCTTCTCTTTATTTTGGCTGAAGACCTGTTATATTCTGTCTGCAGCATTCTAATACTTCAAGGAGCCCAGTTGGACAAAAGTTGCTATTGGATTTTCCCATTGCAATTTGAATCTTGGAACCAAAGCAGTGTCAGGAAAGTATAGTTCTGTTGGAAGTACAAGTAACTTGGTGGCTTTAATGGGTAAGCCTTCAGGAATATAATCAATGACTGTAAATATAGTATTTGTAATTCTTATGGAAACCTAGTTATTTTTATTATTTCTAAAGAATCTTTTTACTGAAATAAGAGAGGAGATGAAGAGTGTGTCAAAGATTGTAGATGACCACTGAACTGAGGCAAGAAACTAATTTATTAATAATGCTACAATTGCAGTTTCAAAGAAGATAAAAGAGGTAGAACTCATTCGGTTAAGAGTTATAGATTTCTATAGTTAGAAAGGAATGATAAATGATGAGAATAGGTAGGATAATTTCAGAATGGAATATAACTGCTGAATATTATTTATATTTTATTATATATCAAAAGTATTGCAGTGTTAAAATTTCATCTTGAAATATAAATCTAAAGATATATTAATCTGCACCTGCATTTCTGAAATAGTGGAATCCTCAGGTGAAATTGGCACTCTGTTCATTTGTCAGTTCATTGATACTCTTGTCATTCTGTGGAAACAGAGAAAAGGAAATGAACATTTTCTATTTTCCAAAGAATTCTGCTTTTTTTTTTTTTTTCATGAACTTACATTAACAAAACTCAGTTGAATATTCTTTTGTTTGGCATGGTGATGTCAGCAGCTGTCTGTAAAAGGAAATGAGTATTTTATAGCCAAGGACAAAAATTAAGTTTGCATGTCTAAGTACATGAAGGCCATATAAAATATCTTAACTCCAGGCTATATCCTATTTAAACAACTTTCACACTGTCATAATAAGAGAATAAGAGAGGCTTTATGCAGTCTAAATATCATCAGCCTTATAAGTGGGACCAAAGAGCTCATAAAATATCCCTATTTTAAAAACTAGTCATCTTTATCATAAAGAAAGGAAAAATAAATTAAATTAGATAATTACTTAATCTTAACTCATATATTGTACTTAGATTGTTAGGAAATAATGAACAGGAAAAAAACTATGTACATGTTTTACAAATAACACATTCATATTTGTATACATGCATATATACACTGGTTTGGTTGATACCTCAGCAAAAGGGTCTGTGCAAAAGATTTTTCCCAGCAGTACTTTCCCATTCCTTCTCACAGCAGTAAATGCTCAGTCATGATCTCAACTCTGTCTGGAAGACTCAGTAATAGTTAAATCCACTGTAACACACATTCCTTCTGTCATTCTTACTAACTCACTGCCTAATCTCTTTGAAGACAAATTCTGAACCCACTCACATTTCTATTAGTGGTAAGTTGGGCTAGGCTGCAGGATAATTATATTTATGACTTCAATTTACCAATCTTTTTCTAGATCATGTTTACCAAATATCTCTTTTCTATACAAAATGCATTCAGTTCTCCTTCCTCCAATTGGAACAGACCAGCATTTCTAAGTCACTAGGTCCATGGCAGGAAGTTCTGAGATTATTATAGATGTGGAAACTACAAGTTTTCCAATTGTTTTTAAGAAAAAAAGGAAGCACCTACATTGAAAACCTTATTATGGCCTTTTTCATCCTATTTCTTCCATTGTTCCTCCTTACCCAAATATCATCTGTCAATATTTGAGCATGGGCCATTGGGTCCTTATCTCCGCATTTCCCTTATCAAAAGCATATGTCATTAATCTCCTTGTCAGAGGAAGAAGTGAAGTATTTCTTTCAATATTATACACTCATCTTATCTGGGGCTGATACTAAAATCTCCTTGAGTAAAGTTTACTTTCAAATGAACTATAAAGGAGAAAAAAACTAATGCTTCTTAGTAATAGAACAGATTCCAAATATATGAAGTTGATGGGATATTGGGATTGGTTTTCTAAATTAAAATTATATTGCCGTAGATTCCTGTAAGAACAGGATATCATATGTCAGCATTTTCTCCCCTTTCCTCTATATAGAAGCACAAAGTAAATAAAGAAAACTTCTGTAAACATTATTTTCAGTGAGAAGATAGGAGACAGATATAATCAACAAATTCTAAAGTACATATAAAGGCCATAAAGCTTCTAGGGAAAACATGTCAAAATATTTTTATGACACCAGGGCAAGAAAAGATTTTTTTAGGCAGGACACAGAAAGCACTATCCACAAAAGAAAAAAAAATGAATTAGAATAGAAAATTCTGCTTATCAGAAGGCACTTAAAAAATAAATGGGCAAACCACACAGGGAGAAAATGTTTGTGTTATATATATCTGGCAAAGTGCCTATACTCAGAATGTGTAAAAAAAAATCAATTATTTAATTTTAAAAAGACAAAAATCTCTTTTAAAATGGACATTCCCAGAGTTAGCCAAATTGCAAGGTCTGAGGGCATACTTTTCTACACGTGACACCAACTTCAAGTTTGAGGAAGCCCAAAATCACCATCAGTTTTGATACTAGATTGGAAGTACTCACAGAATTCACTTAAAACTATTATTCTCATAATATGGTTAATTATAGAGAAAAAATACAAAAAATCAGCCAGAAGAAGAGATACTCAGGGCAGAATCTGGTCAGGTTCCCAAAATGAAGCTTCCATTGCCCTCAGGACCCATTACTCTCTCAATGTCAATGTGTGACAATACACACAAAGTCTTGCCAACCCAGGGAGCACAGCGAGGCTAATGGGTCAAGTCTCCTAGAAAGGGAAAAATTAGGCTGTCTTCAAATCTCTCCAAAGAAGTTTTCAGCACCTCAACGATTTAACATGCTTAAGGACAGAAAAGTGTAAGCCAATCATTTTATATTCAGCCAAACTTATTTCCAGCAAGTGTAAACATCATAGACAAAGGTTTTGGACATGTAAAACTTGGGGAATAGAGGAAGCACTTCTGAACTGGCAGAGTAAGAACATGACAAAATCTGTTTTATATAAAAGCAATTTAAAAACTGGCCCCAAATGGTCAAAATTAACCTTTTTAGAACTCTGGAAATTAACCAAATACTTGCAACAATTAAAGAAGCATTTATTTAAAAAATGGCTAAACTTTCATGACAATAGTACATTTTGTGGTGTTTTAACTTCCTCCACTCCTATCTCCATCTCTCCAACTATGTGGTAGCTTTGAAATCTGGGAGCCTCACAACCATGGTAGCTATGAAAACCAAAAGCCTGGCAGCCACTGAACTCCAAAAGCCCTACACTGAGAGAATTGCCACTGTTTGATCTGTCAGCTCCCTTAAAAGAAATTGGAAACATTTTCCTTATTTGACCTGACTCAGAGTTCACTCAATCCCCAAACCATTTGTTGAAAATAGTCAGTGGCAACTGTTTACTATTGCAGCTGCATGATGCAGTACTATAAGTTGAGGCAAACAAGAAGTTAGCCAAAATAATTAAAAGGTAAGTGTGGGTAATGAGAGATCTGTAGGAGATTTTGAAAAGTTTTGACGTTCTCCTGGGAATCTAGAAAGCCACGTGCATGTGCAGGGCTGTGTGTATGATCAAGAAAGACCTAAAGAGGCCCTATCTCTTAACTCTAGCTGAGAGTTAGTTTTGTACAAGCAGAAAATGAAGACTAAGGCAGAGTTGTGAACTTCCCTAGAATTGAAGGTGTGTTCCAACATGTACACACATACATGCACATACAGCCCCTCAGCAAAGGGTGGAAGGGAGATTTATTTGTTCTGGAATTTAAGGAAATGATTGATCATTAGCTGACCACTAAACTAACCAAGTAGAGACTACATGGGCAGCACACAACAAAGAATACAACTATAAGAATTCCTTCTGGAAGGTCATTAAATAAACAAATAGCCACAACAACAACCCTAGGAAAGGGATGTACTTGTTCTACAGAGAACCAATAATATATATATCGAGATACAGAGACAGAACCAATAATATATATACCAAGAGACAGAGAGAGAGAGATTTGTTATACCAAATTGGCTCAATAAATTATGGGGACTGACAAGTCCCAAGTCCAAAGATTCACAGTCAGCAAGCTGGAGATCCAGGAAAGCTGATAGTATAGATCTAATCTGAAGACCAGGAGGCTCATGACCCAGGAAAAGCTGTGTTTCAGTATCAATCTGAAGGCAGGAAAACAATGTTCCAACTTGCAGGCAGGCAGGCAGGCAGGCAGGCAGGATTTCCCTCTAACTTCCTTTTTTTTTTTTTTTCCTAGTCAGACATTGAATGTTAATACTGTGTCTATTTTTATTGTTATAAAAATAATTGAACTTTTTATTTTTTAAAAGTAAATTTTAAAGTCAACTTTATTTTTTAACATTTTCTTAGAATTTTGATATTCTAGTAATTGTCATTTATTATAATTTGCCTTTTCATTTTAATATATAACTTTTGACATTTTAGAATAGAAATAACTTGAAAAATATATAAAAACTAATATTAATTTTTGTTTGATCTTAATTTTGATTTAAACTAATATTCATATGTCATACACTTTGCTACTACCTTTTACATTTAACACTATTTTTGGCAGTAGAACAAAAATTATGTGAAACTCTTAATTATTACAGTAGAATTTTCTTGTGATTGTGAGGGTTTGGGGAGAGGGAGAAATGGAAAGTAAGTGCTTAACGGGTCAGAGTATGAAAGGTTTTATAGGTAGACAGGGATAGTAATTGCACAACACTGAATATCCCAAATGCCACTGAATCGTTCACTTTAAAATCATTAATTTTATGTTATGTGGATTTCACCTAAATAAAAAATGCTGAAAGGGAGGCAAGACACAATTTTAAGGGATAGATATATAATAATTTATGAATTGTAGTATCTTATTATGTTATTTATCCAAACATCAGCAGCACATCAACAAAACATCAAAAATAATTAAATTCTGTCATCTTTTGTATTTTGCTGATATTCAGTCATATAAAAAACATACTTTTATACATATTACTCCATTTTGTTGTTATGAACCTATATTTATCAAGGTAGATGAAGAAAGTATATTTTATTGAGTGCTAGCTTCAATGTATTACTTGTATACTTTTAGATATATTGTCTACCTTTTACATATTAAAACATATGATTTATTGAGCTACATCTGTGCTCCTGCCTCATGCCCCACCAGTGTTAAGGATGCGCCTGTCCTATAGTGTGTGATACAGCAAAAGACAGTGAAAGGAAAAAGCTCTGGGTAGTTCTTGCAGCCGTTCATCCAGTAATGCATGGAGAATGTTAAATAGCAGGAGATACTTACTAAGTTCTATTTCAGAGTAAATGATGAAATTCTCAATTAGGAATTAAGTTTTCAATCGGATTTCCGTATGTTTAATCTGTATGATTCATTTAGTGATATTTGAAAAGACAGTTTACAGAGAAAAGGAGATGTTTATTACATTAGAAATATCATTCCAAAGCACTTTGCCAATCTCTTAAAAATGTACATTAACATATATATTATGAAAAGGACTGATCTGAATATCAGTACTTAAAATAGATGATTGTTTACCCATCGAAGGTTTGTAAAGGCTTACCTACCCACTGACTTCTTAGTTATATTCAATAAGATATAGTTGGAGAAAACACAAGGAAAACACCAAATAGGAGATTATTTAGAAGGCAAGTATGTACCTTAAATTAATAAATATGGCACAACAAAGACCTACACACTATACAGCTGCTAGGGAAAAGCTGAATGATCACTGAGTAAATTTCATCTAGGGCAGTTGGTGTTATGTAGAACTCCATCTAGAAATAGCGTTGGCCGAAATGACATTTTTTCTTCTGTAGTCATTACATAAGATTATATAATCTTAAGCACATGACAAACATCCTCTGATAGCCCCATCTACAAAATTATTTTTATTCGCAGTCCTTTAAAAAAGTTAAAGACTTCAGACATTTATGAAGGTCAGGAAAGTGATCTGCATTTCTTTTGTAGCTAACCTTCAGCACTCATGACTCCAGCTGTTCTGAGAGCCGATGTCACATGACAGTTCTAGGAGGGTTTGACTGACAATGCTGCATGATAGCCCAACCAAAAAATTAATCTGTGTTGAAAGCAGTGAAACACCCTAAAGACAGTCAGCTGGGTCTTTTTCACCTTTTCTTAGAGATAGTAAGGATTATAGCGATTCTTCTGTCCTTGAGGAAAGGTAAAGATCCGCACCACATCTTAAGTGTGTATTTTCAGCAGGTCGGCCATCTAGTCTAGGAGCATTAGTCTTCTTCACAATCATACTGAATGTCAGTTTGTCAGAAGATAGTATCACATCCATGCTGAATATCTGGGTGGTGGGGCTGCATTGGGCCATGGTAACGCTATCTGTGATGATGGAAGAGCTTGAAAGGTGATCACAGAGGCATTGTCGTGATGTCCAAAGGGTCCTCCCTTGCCAGCTCTTCAGAAACTCCTTCGTAACCGTGGAGTTCAAAATAATCTTTCATGTGAAACACTTCAAAATGTCATATTACAATTATTTTTCCAGCTAGTGTTGAGTTTTCATGGGGCAAAAAGAGCAAAGAGAAGTGCTTTTGAATGTAAACCCTGAGAAGGCAGGGAGCAATCCTTCTTCATGATCGGATAGTGATTTTAGTTCTTAAAGACACACAGAAAGATCTGAGTTTAGGCAAGAAATAACTTCGAAGTTCCCATAGCCTAAAAAACTGGAATAGCCTAAAAGACGAAATTTTACCCCAAATCATCATGCCTGCTATTTATTTTCCCCATTCCCTTTAACCTACAACTGCATCCATAGTCTCTGACTTAATCAGTGACCTTTATAATCAAATGATAAATTGGGTCTTCCATAAAATGAAAGTCACAACTCAGTGGTTCTGCTTCTGTTCCTCTTACTGACTCTGATACCTCTGTGAATGAAAGACTTGCCTTAGCTCATCTCTTGTGAAATACAAAGGAAAATATCTTTGAGAAGGGGGAAAACGTGTGTGTGTGTGGGTGTGTGTGTGTGTGTATAGAAAGAGAGAGAGAGAGAGAAATAGATTCAAAAGGCCATGTAACAGAAAGGGGTTTGTTCCTTTCTCCCCAAACTATCAGAGAAATGATATAGAACAGATCTTGAACACAATCCCTTTAGGTTGCCAGGCCAACCATGAACTCTGCCATTGGAGTTGTCAGTGTCTTGAAGGAAAAGATCACGGCTATTTTACTTACCAAGAGATAAAACTGCCATGTGTAGAAGAGCTAGGCCTGAGAGCTGTCATTTCCCTTCTGACTTCTGCTTGCTGCAGTCTGCTGAAAGATGTTATGGCTGACCGACCCTCAAAAATAGACACTGTGATGGTGATATATTGTGGCCCTTGAAGAATTTAATTGTCAAATTGACATTTATCAAAAGCCTTAGTGCATTTAAAAGATAAATTGTGCAAGTTTGGTTCAGATCAAAGAGCCCCTGTCCTTCTCCATTCATAGCACAGGCTGGCTTCAGCAGGCAAGTCATGTGTGAAAAATGATCCCTTTCCACTCCCAGCTCCTTTAAGCACTGCACTGGTGACAGATAATCAGAAATTTAAATGTTAGCCTCCTCTTCAGAAAGTTCTTAAAATAATGGAGGACCCATTGAGACCATTTGTATTTGAAAGGAATGCTAAATAATTTAGTGTGCACGAGCAGGATGCACTGTGCTGGGCAGATAAATGATGAAACCCCAGCACAGCCTCTCTTCAGCAGTTGCCACACTAATTACAGATCAATTACTTCCCAGTTGTTTGCAACCTTATCAAAGAATGGTAAATTTACTGAGAGCAAAGTGTGATAAGATGACTTTTCATTATTACAGTAGATTTGTTGAAACAGCTCCGACACTGAGATTAATAAGAGCTCGCCCAGGGGTAATAGGATCTGTGCATATGTAGGGAGAATTTAAGAGCTGAAAACAGGATGCTGGGCACTATCATAAAAGCCCTTCCTCTCATTAATTGTTATCACTAGTGTGTTCATAATGCAGAAGTAAGGCAGAGAAATGACCCATTCACTGAAACTGGCCTAAAACAATGTAGCTCTTTACTCTCAAAAAAGCATGTGGAAAATCAAAGGAAACTAAAGGCATTTGGGTTTGGAAGCAAGAGAATTTGTATATGTGTGGTGGGGGGTGGGGAAAGGGTATGTGCATTTGCATGTTCTCGCTGCGGTCCATTTTCATTAGGACAGTCACAAAGAGATGGTCTGTTCAGTGTCACTATAAAAAGAATTGTCCTGGTTTTTGAAGAGCTAAGACCAGTCAAATTTTGGGGTGGCTGCTAGGGCCACACATAGCAAGATCCCTCTTGTAGCTCAGAGGCCTGGGAGGAAAACTAAGGGTTCACAGAGGCTGGGAAATCTTTCAGGTTGGAATAAGTAATGTGCGATATTCTTAACATGACATATATAACTACAGAAGCCTATTTTAGTTTTTTTTTTTTTTAATTGAGAAATAACTCATTGAAAAATACTTATACTGGGTGAATTTTAAGACCCGTACACCAGTCTACTAGCCTTTATTGGCTATTTCCACATACATCTCTCTTAGTAACCCGAAGCCTTAGTGGGTACTTGGAACACCTATTGAATTGTTTATTCCAATTTGCAAGCTCTTGCTATTTTAAAATTTCTGGGGGCCAGGCACAGTGGTTCACACCTGTAATCCCAACACTTTGGGAGGCCGAGGTGGGAGGATATTCAACACCAGCCTAGACAACATGGCAAAACCCTGTCTCTACAAAAGACACAAATTAGTTGCCTGTGGTGGCGCACACCTGTGGTCCCACCTACTTGGGAGGCAGAGGTGGGAGGATCTCCTGAACCCAGGCAGATCGAGGCTGCAGTGAGCCATGATTGAGACACTGCTTTCCATCCTAGGTGACAAGGAGAGACCCTGTCTCAAAAATAAGATAAAATAAAATAAGATGTCAGTCTGGTCAGAGAGATATGTGAGAAATGAAGAGAAAATTTTACCATGACTTGGGTAATCAGGGTAATGTTTAAAATTCCAGTGAAAATGGAGGAAGAGAGAAGCTGAGAGGCAGGAGCCAGCTTTTGAGGAATATGCCATTTTTATAAGACATTTTAATAAAGCCTTTCATAAGTTTTTCTGACTTTTAAAGGAAATAAGTAACCATAGGGTAAAGGTCAGCTCTCTTCACGAATTGAAAACCAGGTAGGAGAAGAAAGGACTTGTGGACTTGTGAGGCAGCATTTAGTAGCAGAATATCCACCCCAACCCTTGTTGAGTGCTGCTTATGGGAGTGGGAACTGAGTGTGCTTTTCCATAAATGATGTTTATCTTCCCAGGAATTCTATTCGATTAAACTCTGTATGAGTATCCTTATTTTTTGAACATCCTCATATAAGTAACCTGAAGCCCAAATACAGATAATAATTGCTACCAGATTACTTTCTGAACCAAATTTGAAGCCTAGTTATGGATGTTCAATGCCAGTAATTGCCTTTCTTCAAGGAAAAGCAATGGCAAATTTGAAGACTTTTTAGATACAACCAAGCAAATTGGAGAAGAGGCCAGATGGAAAGCATGTAGTATTTAATTTGGACAAATGAAAGGAAAGATGCTAATGACTGGGGAAAGGCAATATGAAGTTTTCCTGCTTCAAACTTGCTATGTATACACACAAACTTAATTCATATACATCCCTGTGGAAGGGTCTTGGAAACAGTTGTCAACCAATCAGTACCTTTTTCTAGCAACATGGACCACAGACACCAAGAAAACAATGTGAAAAAGTAAGTCAGATAGCATTAGGAGAAATACCTAACGTAGATGACAGGGGGATGAATGCAGCAAATCACCATGGCACATGTATACCTATGTAACAAACCTGCACGTTCTGCACATGTATCCCAGAACTTAAAGTATAATTAAAAAAAAGAAAGTCAACGTGGCATCAATAGTAATGGTTATTTTTGTGTGATCACTTTATGTCTTTTTGCTACTACAAAGAAATATAAGCAAAAGCTGTTCGAGAATAATAAAATATCTTCTTTAGAAACTTCCTCCATTAAGTCCAGAAGTAAAGCCACATAAATAAACATTTGTATCCACTTCTTCTCAATGGGCGTATGTTAGGCTATTTGTAAGGTGATAATAGAGAAAAGAAAGCTTAGAAAAGCCGTTGGAAAATCACACAATGAAGTCTCAGGTTTAAATTTCCTTCCTCTTCCCTCATTTTGATTTAATTCACTTTTGATGGATATTTGGACATAGCAGCATACTACCTTGCACATTCCTGATGCAAATTTGTTTTCCTTCATTTGACAAATCAGGCTGGGAATGCTACAGTGTGTGTATATTGTGAGCTGCTATTACATAAACGGGAGAAGAGAGGAAGGGAGCTCGTGTTGTATATGAATTACATATGTTGAGAATATTTAGCATGGACTATCTTGAAGCAGATGTGTTTGATGTATTCAAACACGTGCATATTCAAAAATCATGTGAGGTGTTAGAAAAGTTGATCAGTTCTCACCATACTTCCTGCCTAGAGTGTTAGAACAAAGGATCGCTTGATAAAATTGAAGGACAAAGATTTATGAGGGGAAGGGGTACAAAATGAAAGGAAATTCCACTTCACATTACATTCATTCAACCTTCTGAATCCACTTCCATGGAAATCCCTGATTTAATAATGTAGTCAGATTTTAATAAAGTTAATTTTCTGACTGATTATACCATTTACACAAGTTTGTGTGTATATGTAACAAGGTTTAGCTGAGATTATGATAAAAATAATAAAATCTCAATCTTTGGGTTGTAAACCATCCCTGGAATGATTAACTTGATTCTGTGCAGAGTGTGGGCAGAGTTATTTGAGGGAAGAGTTGGATTTATTTTCCTTCCTCAGAAGCAGTGTTTTGGATCATTATAGAGCTAAATGAACCTTTTTGCTTTAGAAAAGCTTGTTCATAACAACCTGAAATGCACTTTGTTGAAGAGACTGCTTCATTTTAGTGTTAGCTGTCATTTTCCAAAACATTATGTTTAAGTCTCATTTTAAGAATTTATACTTTTTTCATTATAAAAGTAAAACATGCTCATTTAAGAAAATGCAGAAAATTAAGGAAAAAAGGAAAAAGCTGGTATCACCCAGACACAGAGCTACTATTAACTTTTCAGTGAATTTTTCCCTAATTTTATATTTCCTATACAAAAGATTTTTTACTTGCTGGCTGGCTGACTTGCATAATATATAATCATGCTTATTTAGAAATTTGTGTCTTGCTTTTCTGACAACATTTTAGCATAAGTATTTTCTCTGTTATTGTATAATCTTTATAATCATTGCAATGGTTGTATAACATTTCACTGAGATCATAAACTGTGCTTTACTTAACCATTTCACCATTATTGAATATTTAACTTGTTTTCCATTTTATGCTATTGTTTAGAATTGTTTCCTTGGAATAAATTCCTGTAAGTGGTGTTACCAAGTCGAAGAATATTAATATTTAAAAAGATCTCACTAATTTGAAATGCAAATAACTAGGAAAAATAGATTGATAGCTTTGTTTGAGTCCATATTTTACTATTCAAATAGTAAGGCACCCCTTTAGGTAGGAGGATAGTAAAGACATGAGTTGTAAGCCTTTTGAATAAACTGATGTCTGCTCCATCATAAACACAGGACCTGCAGTCCTCACTGGGGTCCAGCGCCCGTTAGTGCCACCCATACCATGCCAAGTGGCCATCATTTTTATGGTACATCAGCTTCCAAGCTGGTTTGTTGACTCTTTCTAGCAACCTTTTGTCATTTTTACATAGCACAGTCTCAAATTCCCCTTGTGAAAAACATCTACAATGCCCTCCTGGAGCTTCTTGATGGTATTTGCCTTTCACTACTTATGTAAAATTGAATCCGCTTTCTTTTTGCCTCTTAGGAAACTAAATAAACTCACCCAGGGACACTCAAGGGCAAATCTGCTAACACAAATAAAGGGAGTCAGACTGGATTACAGAAAGAATATCTTAGAGAGGGGAAAATGTTTTAGACCACATTAAGTGGATTTTTAAGAAAGGACAGTGGTACCATATTCAGATCTCTTACCCATAACTTCCATCCTAAGTGCTCTCCTGTTATAGACACAAGCATTCCACTGAAAACCTCCTGGGTAGGGGCTGCAGCAATGGGTCCTGTCCACTCCTGCAGTCCTGGGGGACCTGCAATGTTATCACAGCAACAAGATGAGGAGGTCAGAGCACCACTTTCTGCCTATGGCAAGAGCGGGATTGTCCTCATTCTATCCCTGCTACAAGCCCCTGCTCATCTTTGCCATGGATATGCTGAAACTTGTGATGTGATGTAATGTCAGCATCTGTGCCAGCCAGCTCTGTCACACAGGCTTCCTGGGGGGAAGGAGATAAGTAGAGGGAGGTATGTTCCGGAACTCAGCGAGGGCAGGGCTTGCAGTAGAAGTTAAGGAAATGGTTGTCCTTGACAAGGGGACCTTTTGGTAGGAAAATAAGGTTATACTTTAAGGCAGCCTCCAGACAAGTTTTTTTTCAGTTCAGCGTTGTTAAATTTTTAAATAAATAGCTAATCTCTATAATCTGGCCAAATTCACAGAAAAATTTAGGTCTTTTATTTCTCTTTTGAACAAATCAGAAGGATAATACTGGACTGCATTTCCATAATGTACCAGTCTGAGTAGCAACTTCCCCCTCACCCTGTTACACATTCTTTCCTGTTCACCATGGTTCGCACCATCCCCTGTTCATTTTTCACACCTTCTCACTTCAGTCACTTGTTTCCCCTGGCCAAGTAGGCACCTAAACTTGCAACGTTTAAGATGCAAGAGCATATCTGGGAAAAACTGTGTTCAGTATCCTTTATTAAACATGACAATACCTTGCCTTTCTCATGGATGCTACAGTCTTTGTTAGGGGCCAGTGTCATTGGCTATTCTAACTCCTTTGACAGTGCCACTCTGCAGAGTTGTTTGCATTTACCTGTACAGATCCTTGGTTGTTCACTTGCACAATCACATAAACAATACTGTTTACATTACAATGGATTTGACTTCACAGTTTCTTAAAAGAACAGCTTGGGAACTTTCCCTTTTTCATTCACAAAAATTCTGTGGGATATTTTGCTCACTGCAGTAGTATGATACGACTTTAATAAAAACTGGCGTCTATAAAGAAACTGATGGCCATAGTTATTCAATCCTGGGAAATAAAACTGAGGTCTACAATGAGAGAAGAGAGAATTCCTTTCCATCACATTACATTTCACGGTGTATTGATTTTTTTTTCAACACATCAACATGTAAGTTTCATTTACAAAAAGCTAATGTTTATTTTTAAATACCATAAGATGACATGGGAGAATGAATTTAACTTTAAATAAAAAGCCAGGGTACCATATTATGTGTATAGCAGGATCCCAATTTTTCAAAAAGTGGTATCTTATGTGCATATTAAAAGTCTGAAAAGGAATCATTTGCAATGTTGTTTGTGATAATCTCTAAGTGGTGAGATACAAGTAAATTTTTTTATTTATATATTTATATGTTTTAAAATTCAGAAACAGTTATCACATTTTAAAATTATGTTAAAATGTCGAATTTCAGAATGAGAATAGACTGGCTTGAGCCTTCCTCTTGTTGGCTGCTCTATAATGTCCAGCCTTTTAAAAGTACATTAGGTTTATTATCTTTGGGTCATGCTATTTTATGGGAGAATACTGCTGTTCTGCAACCCCTTACTCATAATTATATAGATTGAAATAGCATTCCAAAATCTTTTTACAAAAAGATATCAGTTGTTGTTATAATGAGACCATGTTGTACATTAATATTATATGTTCAGATCAAATAATTAAATGTCCATTTATTTCTCTCTCTATAATAAAAGAATCATACTTATTTTTTTGTCTCCAAGTCTGATCTGAGGCCAGCCAATTTCTCAGACAACGCAACTGAGGAAATGCCAGGAAACAAGGACCAAGCAGGGAGACAGTATGTCTGATAATTTATTAGCCTGTGGTACTTTTCAGCTAAATGGTAATTCTATCTGACTCTTTCCTTTCTGGATTCTAGGGCGGAGGAATGCATAAAAATGACACACAAAAAAGTGTTGAACATAAGTCATTCACTGATATGGAAGGTGAATGCTGTCCCTTCTACTGCTTTTGTCATGTGATCAAGTATTTGGGACAATAAAGTGAGAACTGGGATGCAGATTCTGATGAGAACATTGTCAAAGTGTGGATATTCTCATATGGAACATTTTTCATGTTTTGTTTTATGAGGAAAAATAGGCATTGCATTAATCACACAGTTTTTCATGTGGAACTCTTATTCATAGATGTTAAATATTATTTATTAACAGGATAACCAGACATCAGATTTTAAAAAAGTGAACATCAAACTCTAACCATATTCATAGAAATAACTGAGTTTTATATTAACAGGCAGAGATCTCAAAAGGGAGAGTGTTCCAGAACTTTTCACTGATTTATTTATGTTACTAAGAGAAAGAACTGCATTGGATCAAAGTTAAGCTAATTACCAGAATATATTTAGACATCCCTAAACAGAGGTTGAGATCTTTATAAACATCTCCTGAATTCTTGTCTGGAGATGAAACAGGGATATACCATTTAGAATACCATGTATATTACTCTTACCAAATCACTAAGGAAGTTTGAAATGACTTCATAGAAAAGTTTCTCCCTTAGGCATCAATTGTGTCTTGGTGCCCACAGTGCTGGATCGGCCCTTAGGTTCCCCCCGTGACTTCATCTTTTTCTTAACCCCTACTTCAGAAGCAGATGATAAAGGCCATTCTCCCAGGCATATTTTCTAGCTGCAACTATTAGCACTTTTTTCTCATTCTGTTTTGCAATTTAAAAAAAGTAGTACTCTTTTTTTAAAATTCTTGCATTCCTTTCAGCTGGAGAGAGGGCCACCTGCAAGTCACTCTGCTCACCCTCCATTTCCACAGAGGGAAAAAAGACAGGCATTGTGTTCTCTGCGCCATGGCTTCTCATCCTTATGTCTATTGAAGGACACCCCAGAAGCTTAATTGTCACATTTCAAGCAAGTGGATAGAAAGTGAGAATTAGAAATTTCTAACCTTTTTATTCTAATAAAGGAGCATTCTGCTGTTCAAAGGTGTCTGGGTCTGACAAATATCTCTCCCTTTGTGTCAGGGAGGTCCAGGGTGATGCAAAGACAGACAGAGATGGACCAGAGCTGGCTTGTTCCTTCGTTAATTCAATGACCATGAAAAGTAAACTTTCCTGACATAGTTTTGTGGTTCACTGCTTTTATTTCCCTTGTCCTCTCTGAGCACGGAACAACTTTTAACTCTACCTCAATAATTAGTCAAGCTCAGACAGCTGAAATTTAAGTGCCTCTGAGAGGTGGTAAAGACATTTTAAAGAGCTATGACTAAAACCATTAGCCTATACCGCATTTTTTAGAAGCCCCTGAAATCCCTTTTTCCTTAAAAGTTCTACTTTGACTTTGAAGAAACAAGAACCTGGGCAGAGGAATAAATGCTTAATTCTTGATACCTTAGTTTTCTCAGCACAACCTGTAAACAAAGAAAGATGAACCATTTACTTGATCCATTTACTTTGCCTGTTAAAAATGTAATTCTTAAAAACATTAGATGTTCAATATTTTCCCTAAGATAAATCTATTCCTTTCAAGCAAATGCCAGTCATTGTATTCAAAATGCTGAGAAACAGATTGGCGATCAAGACAAAAGTCACGTTCTACAGCAAGGACTAGCATCTGATGTTGCACTTGCCCCATAGGTGAAGGCTGGCTTCCCATGCAATCTATCAAATATGCTTTAAGTGAAGTGGTGTAATACTCGTGAATTTCAAAATCAATAACAAAGCCAACTTTTGGGAGAACCTATAAAGTAATCAACCCCTGTAGATTTCACCCCACTCCGTTTTTCTTTTTCAAAAGCTTGTCTCCTGTGTCTTTTTCTCTAAGACAGCACCAAGCACCCAGACTCAGCACCCCCAGGCTCCCTGGTAATTCTTCATCTGGTTTTATAACCCTCTGCTCCAGTCCTACTGCTTCTCCCTCTCTATTGAGCTCTCAACTCCCCCACCTCTCTTGAAACATGCCCAAGAGTCCTGAGAATCTCCAGGTGAGGTTCTTGGTACAGGTTATTAATCTAAGATGCTAATCCTAGTGCAAATTCAAGAAGAATGTCTGAGAGAACCTGTTGGTCTTTAAAATTCTCTTAGAGACAAAAATCCTAGGGCCCTTAAGAATAGTGCTAAATCTACTCTGTCTGTTTTCTATAAATGGAATAACAAAGCCTGGATGACAGCACACCTGTTTTTAGCCATTTACTGAATATTTTAAGCCCATTAGTAAGACCTACTCCTCAGAAAAAAATATTCCTTTCAAAATATTACAGCTCTTCAAAAATACGCCTAGTCACCCAAGAGCTTTGATGAAGAAATATAAAGAGATTAATGTTGTTTTCATGCCTGCTAACACAACATTCATTCTGTACCATGGATCAAGGAGTAGTTTCAACTTTTGAGTCTTATTATTTAAGAAATACATTTGGTAAGGCTATGGCTGCCATAGATGGTGATTTCTTTAATCTGGGAAAAGTAAATTGAAAACCTCTGGAAAGGATTAACTGTTCTAGATGCCATTAAGCATATTTGTGATGTAAGGGGAAAAGTCTAAAGATTAACATTAATATTTAGAAGTTGATTCCATCCCTCATGAATGACTTCGAGGGGTTCAAGACTTCAGTGGAGGAAGTAACTGCAAATGTGGTAGAAATAGCAAGAGAACTAGAATTAGAAGCAGAGCCTAAAGAGGGGACTGAATTGATGCAATCTCATGGAAAACTCTCAACAAATGAGAAGTTGCCTCTTCTATAAGAAGTAACTTCCATGAGTAACGAAAGTGGTTTCTTGAGATGGAATCTACTCCTGGTGAAGATGCTGTGAACATTGTTGAAAGGCCAACTAAGAATTTAGAATATTACACAAACAGTTGATAAAGCTGTGGTGGTGTTTGAGAGAATTGACTCAATTTTGAAAGAAATTTTACTGTGGGTAAAATGCTATCAATTGGCCTCCTCATGTACTGCAGAGAAATCTCTCATGAACAGAAGAGTCAATCAATGTGGCAGACTTCATCACTGTCTTATTTTAAGAAATTGCCACAGCCACCCCAACCTTCAGGAACCACTTCCCTGATCAATCAGCAGCCAGCAATATTGAGGCAAGATCCTCCAGTAATGAAAAGATTACAACTTGCCAAAGGCTCAGATAATCACTAGTATTTTTAGCAGTATTTTTTAATTAAAGTATGTACATTTTTAAAAGACGTAATGCTATTTATTGCACACTTAATAGACTACAGTGCAGTATAAATATAACTTTTATATGCACTGAGAAACCAAAATATTTATGTGACTCTATTGCGACATTCATTTTATTGTGGTGGTCTGGAACTGAACTCGCAATATCTCTGAGGTACGCCTGTATGTGCACAGAAAATCGAATTGAAGTTAGTAAACCTAGTATTTACCCTGACCTAAAATTATTCGCTTGGAGGTCTTATTGATGCTTCTTTTCTGTCATGCTTTAAAAACACAATTCTGTAAACTTATTTGTGCTTTTCCTTTTTCAGCTACAAGAGCTGTTCTCAACTGCACTCACTCCGCATATGTGTCATGATCAGTTGTGAGATGTCACAAGAAATTTGTTACCGGTAATAGTTCCTCCGAAGCCTGAAAAGTATTTGCTTTTCTTTTTCTAAGAAGAGAGGTTTCCTGGCTATAGCAACCAACTCATAGTCTCATTATAGCTAGAATAACCCTGACAGCACCCTTGGGAGTGTGTTGCACATGTGAAAGCCGTCTACCATGGATGATAAGGCAGAAAAAATGTTGACAAACTGTGCTATAGCATGGGATCTAGTAATTGAATGTTAGGGAAATTATTGGATCATATATGCCAATGGACTCTCCTATTCAAATAAACCATATACCTAGAAGAGCAAAGTAGATGATTATAAGAAGGAATAGGGCACGATGTTGATTCTGTGACCCGAAGAGCACACCAGGTAAAAAGAGGCAGCATCTACCCTCCTCTGATTGATTGCTATCATGAGAGAAAACAAGCCTAGTATTGCCAGCACTTTCAGTTTTTCCAAAGAAAGTAGAAATGCAGATTTTTCATGTGGAATCTCTTCATTTGTAAACATGAATATGTATGCAAAACAAAAACCCAATTCACAATTTGTTAAACTCTCTTTGGGACAGGTGATATGCAACCAGCCAGATCAGTCTGCAGGCCACAGTTTGCAGTCTCTGAATTAGATAAAACATTAACTAGCAAGACTCAGTTGGACTCGGTTTAGCATTCAAAGATGAGTGGGACCCAGTCCCTGGCTGCAAGGGACTGATAGGGGAGAAAAGGAAAACACCAGAGTTAGGTAACATTACACAAAAGAAAAAAATAAAAGGTAAACTGCCTTTGAAGAAACAAAAATACAATTTAGCTAGGAAGAAGAACAAACAGAGTTGAGAGCTTGTGTCTTAACATTTCTCAGCAACTTAGCTGGGCTTTGGGAAAGTCTGGCACCTGAGCTGTGTCTCAGCAGATAAACATTCTTCAATAGATCCACCTCCACCTGGAATTCAAGAGCAGATGGAAGACCTCTTAATCAGAGTCACCATTACATCAGGTGACTTACTTACGGATGCAGTTCCACATGCACAAGGGTTGCAAGTGGATAACATTAACACAGAATAGGGAAAAATACCTCTTCCTCTAGGCGCTTGCAAACCCCATGGCAGAATGCATGGGTTGGCCAGAAGACTGTGGCATGGATTTCATCCTCCAGCTATGCCCTCAGCTGGGCCACCTTTTGCAGGACATAAAATGCTAGTCACATTTACCAAACTGCCCAGCTCCTTCCCAACGAAGGTATGCATCTCCAGATGTGCGTTTTTGAGCGTAGTAAAATGTAAACTGTGTTGAAAATTATTTTCTGCAGTCTTCCTACCTGCCGTGTGGATGGAAATCAGGAGCCCTTGGGATGTAGAGCTATTTAAAAATAAATGTGGCATATGTAACCATAGCAAGTGATTATATCAATTCTAAATGGACTTTGCCCTAAGAAAAATAAAAAGCCAAGCTTTAGGGTTTCATTTCATTTACCAGAACCCAAGTGAATTGAGCGTGATTGAAGTGCCTGTGTTTGTCTGGGTTCCTCCATGTAATGCTGGCTTGTTGGACTGGTTTGAGTGAACCCAGCTGTAAAACTAAGAAGCCCCTCTGGACACAATCTCTTCCCAGATGCAAAAAATACCTCCTCTTTGAGAAGCTGGGGGAATAATTCTGCTCCAACAATAGGACATTCTTTCTTCTTGAAGGTTTTATTTTTTCAGGGAATAGGAATGGAGCAGGAGGTTATTCTCTGCCACAAGGCAATGCCCAGAGCAGGGACAACATCCTAACCTAGTTAGGAGAACGGGAATTTGATCCAGCATCCCAAAGAGAAAATTGTCCCATGTTTCTCGTTAGACACAGCACCCTTGTCTGTATGGCCCATCTACTGTGTGTGTGCACGTGTGCACTCATGCACGTGTGTCAGTGTTGCCAGATGGGAACAAGAATCACTAAGATTCTTGGAACCTGACTTCGTTTTTATTTCAGAGGGCATCTCACTCACAGAGTTCTTTCAAAAACCCAAGTGCTAAAATATTTCATCAAGCCATATTACAACAATGTGGATTATGCTGTGTAGGAGGTGTGTGCATTCTCTTCCTACACGTTGCTTTGTGGATCATTGTGTAGCCATAACCTCTTGCAGAAACGTTATCTGTCCCTTATTTTTCTCTCAGGATGTACTCAGCAGTTCTCCCATACAACCTTGTAAAACGGATGTCTCCCAGTTTTATTTTAGCTCAGCATTTAGTTTGAAACTCTCGCTTCTTGATTCAATTTGAACAACTGTGAGAGTTCAGATTGAAACAAAACAAAAAGCATTACCTCTCTGTCTGATGTTGACTTTCAAATTGGCTAGAGGGCTCCTGGGATTGAACAGAAGATATTTGGTATCTTCTTGTAAGGAGCATTTTTCCCCTTTCTTTTTAATAGAAAATTTCTGACTGAGACAAAGAGGCCAAGAGAGTGTGTTGAAAAATCAGAACATCTCATGTGGCCATTCCAATGGAAAACAAAATAGAAACATAAACCTTGTATAGCACCTCAGTCCCTAGGCAAGAACCATGAACTTATGAAGTCAGGAGCGGTAATTCACCTCACTGGAGCTCTAAAACAATTAAATGGGCATTGAAAAAACCTAACTCTGAATGGATTTAAGCTGTCACTGGGGATGTGCCGTCCCTTCTTTGGGAAGGAGTTGAAAATATGCATTGCAATGGCAAACAAGAAAGCTTTCAATTTGATTCTGTACTTCTTTTTGCATTTGCTACTTTCTGTCTGTCATATTTGAGTTTATCTTCCTTTCTCTAGCAATAAGGAAGCAATGTTATAGCTTGTTATATTGAAGTTGTGAAGGAAGTATGTACCTAGCTGAAGAAAGCATGTCATTATTTTTCTTAATTATTTCAGAAATGTCACCTTCGATACCATCCAGTCTTTTGTAACTGTGAGGAGAAAATTGAATAACCACCCATTTCCCGAGAACTGCTTTAAAAAGTTTGCAGTCAATTTTTTCGACTGGCTGTGAAACAGTTCAATGATATGGGTAAGCTTGCAGGATGATAGGAGACCCATTACATGTAATCAGGAAAAAAATATTATGGTGTATACAGGCAGACTGTTTCACATAGTTCAGTTAGTTTAGGTTAAGAAATGTTTTCTCTCAGGAAATGCCTTTAAACCAGGGCTACATTTTATTTAATGATGTGGAAAAATTCCACAAAATATCCTTATGAGAAATGTATTTAATTTTCTCTTTTTAAGCCAGTCAGCAAGTAAAGTGAGCTGCATATTGCTTGCATTACTAACACCGCCTGGCAGAGCATATTGAAATATGCCTGGTCATGCACATTTAGAAGTAATGTTAGTTGGGAGCACTTGGTATGGTTGCTTAGCACTTTCCAGAAACTGATTGACTTGAGCTGCTGAAAATTTTTGCCTCAATTTTGATGTATGTTGAAATTCAGAGTAAACTCCCCTTGCCTTTTTCTGTCCCTAAGTACAAAGAAATAAACAGAAGTACATCCTGGCATCACTAAACAGGATCCTCACCTTCTTCCAGCTTTAATGACTGCATTGAAGAAAAAGCATTTATGCCCTGATGTAAAAGAGCGGCTATCAACCATGGCGTCTTCTGGCTAGGTGGAGGGTGGGGGGGATTAAAAGGTTCAGGAAATAATACCGAACTCTAAGTGTACACCTTATTTCCCTCCCACTCGGGCCACTATCCTAACTCAATTTATCTTTTTCAGGTTTTAATCACAAACAGGTCACTCTCTGTTTGTGACAGTCCTTCCCTGGGTCATTCTGTTTCTTTCTCTGACCTCTGGTGGAGGCAGACTTTCTCCACTCTGCTCTATAAACACTGCCAGGCAATAATGACATTTTCGAAATATGTGGAATTCAGTTATGAAAACCACTGGGTTGACAGTGATAAAATAGTGTCTTAAATTATCTTGCCCCCTCTATTTACAATTTGCAAACTCTGATTTTTACTCCAAGTAAAAAGTAAACTATAAAGATAGGCAGATTTTTGATAGAGGTAAGTATGATAGAAAAATTCTTGGTGCAAAATGAAGTGTATCTGATTTATTTAAGATTTCCTCTCTTATTTAACCTTCACTCTTGCTTCCAGTTCA
This sequence comes from Cacajao melanocephalus, assembly GCA_963573385.1. Taxonomy (NCBI): domain Eukaryota; kingdom Metazoa; phylum Chordata; class Mammalia; order Primates; family Pitheciidae; genus Cacajao; species Cacajao melanocephalus. Next base: position 55,552 of record CAUYLG010020199.1, on the reverse strand, counting down.
GGGATACTGCTTCAACTCTACAAAAAGAAAGCGTGTTTTTCAAAAGTCAGATACACAAAGGAAGATTATATGGGCAGGGCTGCTTAGGCATTTTAATTCTATTAAAGCAGTCACAGGATATTGTGTCTTTATAGAATCAATTTCTACAAATTTTAAATATATACACTGAGCCTAAATCCCCTACATGATCAGCAAATTAATAGAAAATCAATGTACTAAGGTTATGAACACAATAAAATGATAGTCCTAGTAGTCCATTCCCCTGGTAAAGACACTGATTATGTTTACCCCATCCCCTGTGGTTAAATGTTGAGAGTTTTTGATGTGATAATAATAGCCTTTAAGGAGAATGTCAGCTATGAGTTAAAAATGAAGCATCATTGTTACGTAGGAAGAGTTTTTGCCCTCCAGAGTGCTGACTAACACGAGGCCGTGGATAAACTTTGGGGTATGTGACTGGTGCAGCAGTTGCTTGAAGCCAAGTGTCTGACCTTATCTTAATCCAATGGGAACAAAAAGGAACCAGTGTCCTGCAACACAGTATATCCTCTCTTTGACCTGGAGACAGATGTTATCTCATGCTGAGTAGAGGTTATTTTACACACAGCTTTCAATTCCCTGGGAAATATGCTGGTCTTCCCGACTGAGGGCCAGAAGCATCTCTTAAAGAAAAATCTTGCAAGACAGAGATCTCCCATGAATGGCCAAATCTTTGGTCTCCCTCACCAGGTATCTTTTTAATTAGTTGCCAATAGCTGATAATTCCAAAATAAATTGGCCATGGGCTCTATATAATACAATAACCAATGGGTATGCATTCCGAGGTGACATTATTGAGTAAGGGAAATAAAGATAATCTCTTGTAGATAATCAATTAATATTCGATTGCTTTTGATAGCTTCAGATAACCTATCGGAGATTGATAGAATAGTTTTTTATATTTATGGGACAAATGTAATTAATCTTTGACCCAATATTCCGTACATTAGCTCTATACAGGATAAAATGTTAATTTATATCTTTTGCTGATTTTTCTATAATTTCATACAGTGTCCCCTTTTTCTCCTTAGGACAATTAGGTAAAAATGTCTAGTTACTCAGATTTCATTGAGGGTTTGAATAGCTCAATAAAGGCTCTAATAATTTTTCCCTATTGCAGAATAACATAATGTGAGACTGTTCAATTTCATGCCGTGTATTGGACCTTCCATCTTACAATCTCTGTTTGGAGTCCCAGCCAAGTGTGGTTGCCTTAACTCTTACTATGCATAGTTGTCCTAGATCTTTTTGAGTAAAGTCACCACAATTAATTATACCCTTTTAGGTAAATATTCCAGGAAACATTTTAATATTGGTATCTTACAGTTATTTATTTTAACCAACTTTCCTGACTGTAGACACAATACATATGCATGATAGGAAATTTAGAAAAAAAAAAGAAAAATATAAATTACTTTCAGAAAGTAATGTTAGTTATTTTCTCCCCATTTTATTGGCCTTCCCCCAAAACAATTTAAATTGACTATTGATTTTATTTCTTAATTCAGAATATATCAAGATTATAACTGCATATTGATTCTATTAGTCTTTGAAGCAAGTATTTTAGAATTCAAGAAGCTCAGAGGTTTTTAATTTCTTGTATCTCCTGAGGACAAAACACCTTTCTAATTTCCCAGAATAATTTGTCTGAACTAATAGATGATGGGACCCAATTCTCAAACCTTTATTTAAGGAAAAACTCCCAGTGGAGCCGGATCTTAAGAACATGGCAGTGAGGCTGTATTTCATGTCCTGACCAGTACGATGGCCATTCACCTGTGAGTCCTTCTGGGATCTTACAATGCATACCATCTGGCTTTGGAGATTTGAAACACTTACATGTCTTCAGTGCTACATAACGACTTCCTGGAAGACTTTATTCTCCGTCAACGTTGTACTAAAAATGATTGCAGGAGAAATTTTTGTTTTACTTTAAACTTCTTTTGTTGAAACTGCATCTCTTAAATTCTCGGCTTGGTGTCAAATTCTTTGTGAAATCTATCTTTGGCAACAGAATTTTTCATCCATCTTCTGAACTACCATATGTAGTTTTCGTAAAGGTTCGCAACAATTTATTTTGTGTACCCTCTGTTTATCTACCCCATCCCATCTGAATTTAATATACACATTTGGTAGTTCAGTGGCTATAATTATGTCCAGGTAGATTTTCAACTTGCTACACGATATTTTATTTTAAAAGAATTTCTGTTTTCTCTCTGAAGCAGTCATTTCTCCGCTCTATCACACAGGGATTGCTCTTTCTTGCCCTTGTACTTTACTTTTCAAAAGTGTAGTGACCTTCAGTGCCTTTAACTCAAAGGCTTATACAACCTCAAGGCTGATTCTAGGCTGCTGGGGCTTTTTGATTTTGTTTGTCTCTCCTCTGTATGAAATTTGTCCACTGTGTTGCTGCTGCTGCTCACCATGTGGAGAATGATAAAACTGTAGATTCTCACTCAGTGTTGAATGGCTTTGCTAAGGTTCATCTGACTTAGTAGTGCTTAACCTTTTGTATTTTATGTCCAACCAATGTGACTAAATTGTAAACATATGGAAGGCAGGGGCTATGGCTTCTTAAAATTAATCTAAACATCCCCAGTGTCTAGCACAGTGTCTGACATATATGAAGTACTCAGTAAGTATTGGATCAAAGAAGACTGAGCATCTCTGGACCTCACCATGATTCAGAATACTTGCTTTTTCTCAAGGCTGACTCTGACTTTTATTAGTTTACATAAAGTATGTATCATCTATGGGCAGGTTTAAAGATATTAAAATTGCAGAAGTACTTTTGGGAGTGAGTTTTAGTATTTTTGCTAATACAAAAATATCTCTAGAACATAAAAGTCATGATACTGTTGCAATTAGAAATAGAGATTGCAGAGCATAAATTTATAATTGTTCTGAAATTTGTGTGTACCTGTACTCCTCCTCCAGCCCATGGGTGGCATGCAGCCTACCCGCTGAAAACCATCAGTCTAGTGCCATAGCAAGCAGGCCCTGCTTCTTCTCACTAGGACTTCCAGCCTAGTGTCTCTAGACATCTGCTGGGACAGCTCCCCAGAGGGTACAGACCATCCCTCAAGGCTGTCCTTCCATCACCAGCTCTATCAATAACAATAATAACAGCAACTACAGCTGCTGGGATTGATTGCATGCTTAGAACATGCCAGATGATGTTCTAACCATTTTAGAATGTCTAATTCATTTAATCTTATAATACTATTAGAAGATACTACTATTAATGCCATTTTTCCTATTACAAAACCGAGGCACCAAGAAGGTAAGTAATTTGTCTAAGGTCAAACAGGACTGGGATTCAAACCCAGTAGTTTTATTTTAAACCCCGTGCTCTTATTCCTCATGTTGTTTTTCTTTCTGGAAAATCCCTTCTTATATTACTTGCTCTGAAATGTATTTCTTGTAACATCCACCCATAGACCCTACATCCACACAAGTATAATTCTCTTTCACATGACAGACCCTTAAATATTCAACAATGAATATCATATCGCCCTGAATTGCCTCTTCTCATGGTTCAGTATCAGCGTTTTTTCTTATCAGATCACAGATGGCTTGAGATTGGGTCCTTTGGTTCTCTGAGTTATTCTACCCAACTTTGTAAATGTCTTTATCATAAACTGAACCTAGTTTGACAGAGGAATGGGATAGATTATAGGAGTCTCATATTTTAGTGATTATGTCTCTCTTTGTATTTCCTGAAACTGGATAACTTCATCTCTCTGTTGGCTCGGTTTGAGTTGAATAAATGCCATCTACAGCTCTGAGGTATCTTGCAAGTAAATTTTAGTTTGGTCCTGTCTCTGACATTGCTTGTAGGTCTCCCTATTTAAACTTTCTTAGCCAGTGTAAACACTTCTCTGCATTATGATCTGCCATCAGCAGATGCAATAATCTCCTTACATGGCCTTTGTTGTGAAGCCCTACAGTTCATACTCTGTCCTCCTCACTCATCCCTTCTGTGTTCCTCTTGTGTACACAGGGAAAGCCCAGCTCCTCCCCTGCACCAATCTCAGAGAGACTCAGGGCACTCAGTTGGCATTCACCTTGCAGACATGTTAATTATACTTTTCCCATACCATGGTGGTATGAAAAACATCCCCAAGACCCCCAACAATCCCACGATTTGGGGAAAAGGAGGATAATAAGAAGCAGCTACTTCTCATAAAGTGACAGAAACCTGTTACCCATTTTCTAGGAGATGCCAGGGTGTCACCGGGGTCACCACATGTCATCACCTCCTTTTGCCTGTTTATTTTACTAGTCAGTAATAGTGCTGGCTTATAAGGAAATTAAAATGCTGAATTGATGTAAAAGTACTTTAAAATGTAGAAAACATTGAACAACTATTATATTGGGTACCCTCAATCTAGTCATCTCATCCAGCTATCAGTCCCCATGAGGCAGCCAAGGATGCAGAGAGTTGCAGAGTACTTGTTTTCTGTATGTCACCAGGGTGTGTGAACAGAGGAGTCCTTGACAGGCAACATGAGTATGAACCTATTTTACTGAAGAGACCTCAGCCTTCAAAATTCTCTAATATTTCTGTAAGTCGGAGTTTAATTAAGAAGGATCTGTCTATCAAGGAAGTGAGAGGATATAAACTATATGGTGGAAACTGTGCCTTTTCCACAGTATAACTAGCACATTCTGGTAAGAAAGGCCTGCCCTAAGAAGCTGATTCTGGGCATTGTACAGTATCCCTTCTTCCCAGTGTCCTCCGTGGTTCTCAAAGTGTGGGCCCCGGCCCCACAGCAGTGGTACCATCTGGGATATCATTAGAAATTCCAATTATTAGGCCCCACTCAGATTTACCCAGTTCAGTCTCTTATCTGTCCACCTATTATGGCAGAAACTCTGGAGGTAGGACCCACAGTCTGCGGTTTAACAAGCCTTGGAGGTGATTCTGGTGCACACTAACGTGGAGAACTAGTGGTTTACATCAGGGAGAATTACAGAGGCCACCCTTCCACAACCCCATGACTATATTTCAACAGTTTCACATTAAGTGAAAATGCTACACAGCATTCCCCAATCTAGTGTAAAAAGACATAGCCTGAAGTTCCCTGAACATGCCTAGAGCTTCTAGCCTCTTATGTTGTTCTTTTTGTCTTACTTTTGTCTCCCTTACTTCTGTCTCCCTTATTTGCCTGGGAAACTCCTACTTGCCCTACATAGTCCTGTTCAAGTATCATTTTCCTGACCTCTTCCTCCTCGTACCAACATTCCTGACAAAGTTATTTACACCCTTCTCTGTACGAATTTTATTCTTTGTCTTTTTCAGAACTACAGACATTGCTCTAAGTTGTTCACCGAAGGCCTCTTGGAGTATCTCTTCTTCCTCAGTCAACCCCCAATTTGTTGGTAATCTCGGGGCTGTCTCACTTGCGTTCTCTTCCTGGATGATCTCGTCCAGTAGCATGGTTTCAACTACCGTCTCTTAGCTGATATTTCTAAAATCCATATCTCTAACTGCTATGGTTTGAATGTATTTGCCCCCTTCAGAATTCATGTGTTGAAAACTTAATCCCTAAAGCAACAGTGCTGGGAGGCAGGACCTTTTGGGAGGCGTTTAGGTCATGAGAGCTCTGTTAATTTCCTGTAAAAATTCTACTATGAAAGAGCTTACGGGAGTTAGTTGTCTCTTTTCTGCTCCTCTTTCATGTGAGGATATGGCATTCCTGTCTTCTGGAGGATACAGCACTCAAAGCATCATCTTGGAAGTAGGGAAACTGGGCTCCATCCTGCCAGCACCTTGATCCTGGACTTCTCAGCCTCCAGAACTGTGAGAGACTACATTTCCATTCTTTATAAATTACCTAGCCTTAGATAGTCTGTGATAGCAGCACAAAATGGACTAAGACACCAACTTAGACCTCTTAGCTGAGTTCTAGACCCATATTGCTAATGCCACCTGTACATCTTCACCTCAGGGAATTATAATGAACCTCATATTCAACATGTCTAATATAGAATAAAACATCTTATCTCACCCTTCCCTCTCCCAGTCTCTCATTTTCTTCATCTCCTCTATTTCCTCTCTGAAATTGTCACTGCCATGTACTCTGTGAACATGGCTGGAAACCTGGAAGCCATCTTGGACTCTTTCCTCACCATCTTCCCCAATATCTAGCCATCACCAACCAACGGTGATTCTGTAGATGTTAACCTGTTAAGTCTCTCACATGAACAACTAAACTCTTTCCTAACTGGTTTTCTAGCCTGAAGTTAGGTCCTATACCCATGCCTACAATTCACCCTGTATATTCAGGCAGAGAGATCATTCTAGAGTATAAATCTGATCATAGCGTGCCCTGCTGAAAACCTTCATAGCTCCCCATTCTAAACAGGAGAAAGACTAAGCTCACTCATCAGGGTTTTGGCTACCCATTTGGCCTTAACTTCTTTTTCCAGAAATGTGTTATGAAAATGCTCAAATATACCGAAAAGTTGAAAGAATTTTACAGTAGACACCCACATACACTTTATTTAGGTAATGCAATTAACAATTTCCTATACCTGCTTTACCACGCAACAATCCACCTATCCATCCCTCTCTGCATCTTTCAATCTAGTTTATCTTTTGATGTATTTCAAAACCACTTTTAAACATCAGTACACTTCTTCTCAAACATTTCAGCATGAATATTATTTACTGGGGTTCAATATTTTGTTTACAGGGTTGTTTTTATTTAAGGTAAAAGTTACGTATAATGAAATGCAGAAATCCTAAGTAAACATTGGCTGAGCTTTGATAAATATATACACTTGTGTAACTCAAACACCTATCCAGATACAGATCATCACCAACCCTCCAAAAAAGTTTCCTCATGCCTCTTTCTAGTCAATTGCTGTCCCCTTTAGCCAGCCACTATTCTGACATTTTCACCACAAATTAGTTTGGCCTGTTTTAGAACCTCTCTAACTGGAATCTTTGTGTAAGGATTCTTTCACTCCATGTTGTATTTTTGTGTTTCATCAGTATTCTTGTAATTGGCAGGTTTTTTCCCCTTTTATTGCTGTGTAATATTCCATTATATGAATAGAACACAGTTTATTTTTACATTATAGACTCTTTCTGGTTTTTAGCTATTATGGATAAAGCTGTTATGAACATGATTGTACAAGTTTTGTGAACACATGTTGTAATTTCTCTTGGGTAAATACCTAGGAGTAGCATTTTAGGTCATAAAGTAGCTTGCACACACTTCGGGTTGTACCATTTTTTACCTCTACCAATTGGAGAGGTAAAAAATGCTACAACCTGGAGTACCATGAGAAATCAGAGACTTCTAATCACTCCATATCCTTGGCAATATTTGGTGTTGCCGAGTCGTTTTCATTTAGCCTTCCTATGGATACATACTGCTATTTCATTATAGTTTTAATTTTTATTTCCCTGATGACTAATGATGTTAAGCATCTTTTCATGTAGTTATTGGCCATGCATGCATCTACTTTTATAAAGTGTCTGTTTAAATTTTTTGCGTCATTTATGATGGAATTATTTGACTTTATATTACTGAGTTGTGGAAGTTCTTTATATTCTGGATATGAGTCTCTTGTCAGGTGTATGCTTTGCAAATAGTTTCTCCCAGTCTGCAGTTTGCCTATTCATCTTGTCAGCACTGTCTTTTGATGAGAGAAGCACTCATTTGATGAAGTCTAATTTATCAATGTTTTTCTTTGATGGTTAGTGCTTCTTTGCTGTACCTAAAGAAACTTAGCTTATCCCCAAATCATAAAGATATTCTCTTGTGTTTTTATCTGAAAGCCTATGGTTTTAGCTTTTATGTTTTGGTCTATTATTCATACCAAATTAATTTATGTGTATAATGTAAGGTAGGTGTATTAGTCTGCTCTCATGCTGCTATAAAGGACTGCCCAAGATGGGGTAATTTATAAAGGAAAGAGGTTTAGTTGATTCACAGTTTCATGTGGCTAGGGAGTCCCCAGGAAACCTACAATTATGGTGGAAGGGGAAACAAACACATCCTTTTTCACATGATGGCAGGAAAGAGATGGCAGGAAGGAGAAGTGCTGAGCAAAAGGGGGAAAAGCCCCTTATAAAATCATCAGATCTTATGAGAACTCACTGTCATGAGAACAGCAGCATGGGGGTAATTGCCCCTGTGATTCCATTATCTCCCACCAGGTCCCTTCTACAACATGTGGGGATTATGGAAACTACAATTCAAGATAAGATTTAGATGGGGACACAAAGCCTAACCATATCCCAAATATCATGTCCTCACATTTCAAAACACAAGCATACCCCTCCAACAATCCCCCAAAGTCTTAAATCATTCCAGAATTAACTCAAAAGTCTAAATCGGAAGTTTCATGTGAGACAAGGCAAGTTTCTTCTGTCTATGAGCCTGTAAAATCAAAAGCAAGTTAGTTACTTCCTAGAGACTATGGGGCACAGGCATTGGGTAAATTACACCTGTTCCAAATGGTAAAAACTGGACAAAAGAAAGGGACTTCAGGCCCATGAAAGTCTGAAATCAAGCAGGGCAGTTAAACCTTAAAGCTCCAAAATGATCTCCTTTGACTGCAGGTATCACATCCAGGTCATGCTGATACAAGAGGTGGGCTCCCATGGCCTTGGGCAGCTCCACCTCTGTGGCTTTGCAGGGTACATCCCCCATCCCAACTTCCTTCACAGACTGGCATTGACTGTCTAAGACTTTTCCAGGCACATAGTGCAAGCTGTCAGTGGATTTACCATTCTGGGGTCTGGAGGACAGTGGCTGTCTTATCACAGCTCCACCAGGCAGTGCCCCTGTGGTGACTCTGCGTGGGACCTCCAACCCCACATTTCCCTTCTGTACTGCCCTAGCGGAAGTTCTCCATGAAGGCTACGGAGGGCTATGTACCCCTGCAGCAAACTTCTGCCTAGACATCCAGGGATTTCCATACATCCTCTGGAATCTAGGTAGAGGTTCCCAAATCTTAGTTCTTGACCTCTGTGCACCCACAGGCTCAATACCACATGGAAGCTGTCAAGACTTGGGGCTTGCACCCTCTAAAGCCATAGCCTGAGCTGTATCTTAGCACCTTTTAGCCATGGCTGGAGTGGTTAGCATGCAGGACACCAAGTTCCAAGGCTGCACACAGTAGCAGGGCTCTGGGCCCAGCCCAGGAAACCACATTTTCCTCCTAGGCTTCCAGGACTGTGATGGGAGGGGCTGCTGTGAAGTTCTCTGACATCCTCTGGAGACATTTTCCCCATAGTCTTGGTGATTAATATTTGACTCCTCATTTACTTATGCAAATTTCTGCAGCAGGCTTGAATTTCTCCCAAGAAAATGAATTTTACTTTTCTATTGCATCGTCAGGCTGCAAATTTTCTAAACTTTTTGCTCTGCTTCCTCTTGAATGCTTTGCTGTTTAGAAATTTCTTCTACCAGATACCCTAAATTATCTCTCTCAAGTTCAAAGTTCTACAGATCTCTAGAGCAGGGGCAAAATGCTGCCAGTCTTTTTGCTAAAACATAGCAAGTGTCACCTTATTCCAGTTCCCAATAAGTTTCTCATCTCTGAGACCACGTCAGCCTGGACTTCATTGTCCAAATCACTATCAGCATTTTGATTAAAGCCATTCAACAAGTCTCTAGGAAGTTCCAAACTTTCACACCTTTTTCTGTCTTCTTCTGATTCCTCCAAACTGTTCCATCCTCTGCCTTTTACTCAGTTCCAAAGTCACTTCTACATTTTTGGGTATCTTTGTAGCAGCACCCAACTCTCAGTATTAATTTACTGTATTAGTTCATTCTCACACTACTATAAAGGACTGCATGAAACTGGATAATTTATAAAGGAAAGAGGTTTCATTTTCTCACAGTTCCACATAACTGGGGAGGCCTCAGGAAACTTAGAATAATGGTAAGGGAAGCAAACACATCTTTCTTCACACGATGGCAAAAAGGAAATGTCAGGAAGAAGAAGTGCTGAGAAAAAGGAAGGAAAGCCCTTTATAAAACTGTAAGATTTTGTGAGAACTCACTCACTATCATGAGGAAGCAGCATGGGGGTAACCACCCCCACGATCCAATTATCTCCCACCAGGTCCCTTCCATGACATGTGGGGATTATGGGAACTACAATTTAAGATAAGATTTGGGTGGGGATGCAGCAAAACCATATCAGTAGGGGTCACAGGTCATTTTTTATGTGAATATTCAATTTATTAATATTTCTTTTATTTATTGTATGTGATAAGAATTTTATTTTCCTATTGGATTGCTTTGGCACCTTTGTCAAAAGTCAAATGACCACGTAAGTGTGGGTCTATTCTGGTGCTCTCAGTTCTGTTCCATTGTTCTGTCATCTTTATGCCAGTGCCACACTGTTTTGATTACTATAATGTCATAGAATATTGAAATCAGGTAGTCTAAATCTTATAACTTTATTATTCTTTTTCAAGATTGTTTGAATGTTCAAGGTCATTTGCCCTTTCATGTAAATGTTAGGGTTAGCTCACCAATTTAACACAAAAAAGCCTTGTCATCCAGCCTCAATTTTTGGTGTGTCATATTCCATCTCCACTGTCCCTACAGAATAGAGAGAGTGAAGAAACTGCTCTTTTTAATAAACACTTAGCCATACAGGGTTTTAGCCAAGGGAAGAATTTATTTTTTAATAGCACATTTGAAATGTGTTCTTAATTCTAGGTTAAAAAGATCATATTTTTACTCTGACAAAAAGTATGCAATCTCCTTTTAATTTTGCAATGAATAATTTTCTCCAAAGACAGGTAAAAAACGCACCTAAATGCTTCACTATAAAATATTTTATCCTTGGAAAGCGTGAGAAAATTTTCTCATTTAATCATCAGACAATTGTTTCCTCTAATGGGTTGCTTTTTACAAATAATATAGATGTAGAGTCCAGCTGATATTTTTCTTCTTTGTTCCCTTCCTCTTCCTCCTCTGCGTCACCTCCACCTTCACCATTATCAACACCGTAGCTGACATTTATTGAGATTTATTCGATTCCCCTGATCCTATGCTAAGGGCTTTATTTTATATCATCAAAATCCTCACATCCCCGTGTGATTGGTCTCGTTATTATCCTCATTTTGCAGATGAGGAAGTTAAGCTTGGTGAAGTAAAGGACTTTCCCACGGTCCAATAGGGAGGAAGTGGTGGTGCTGGGGCTCAAACCCAAGTCTTTCTTCCTCCAAAGGTTGGTGTTTTAAACATCTTCTATAAAAGAATGCTTTACTGAATATAATGCAATAGTTCTTCCTTTGTCTGTTCTAGGATCATTTAAAACTTTATCATTGTTGTTGCTGTTTCTGACACAAAGTATCAGGCATATCCTGAAATCATCTTCATATACTTCTCAAAATTCTGCAATTATGCAGTTCTGAAGACATCTGGAAAACAAAGTTGGTTCAGTTGGTTTTTGCATTACATGTGGTTTTATAGCCAAAGTAATTTAACTTTCCTTTTTTATCTTCACAGTGGTACACTATTTCCATAGTATCTCAGGATTTCTTTATACACTATGCATGTCTTCTTATTCAAGTCCTAAGATACCTTTATGTATAACTCAAAGTAAAGATTGTCATGCCCCACTGATTTCTATCATCCAAACATATTGCTGAAATTCCAATTATGATGACTCTTTCTGATTTAGTCGTATAAATTCAACTCTATGGTTTGGATTTTTAAATCTCACTATTAGCATAGAGATGGTTATTAATATATTTTACATTAAACTATATCTAACACTTTGTACTGAACTTGTTGTTTTGCTAGGAATAGAGCATATGCCTCATTATCCTTGCTCCTGGGAATACAAACTTTTCTTTAAAAAGGACACACACACACACACACACACACACACACACACACACATAAACTCTGATACAACTATATAGGAAACTTTAGCATCCTGTGCTTTTTAACTGACTCTCAAAAAGGGAATTGGAACCTTATTAGGTGCCTATATGGATATACAATAACTCCTGCCAAGATCAGAATGATGATTTCTTTACTTGATATAAACAGAGAAGAGTTAAAGCATTCAAATGCTTGGATCCTTGAGAAAATGGCTTTTTTTCCCTGAAGGTAAATAGTAGAAGAAGAAAGAGGCAATGACCCAGAGGAAAATACACTGTGTGTACTAACCGCTGGCTACAAACAGACCCTCTATCACTAAGTTCGTCAGGTAGTAAGAAATACATTATAGCTCACATTGAACATGAATACATTAGTTGATATAAATATTGTTTTGAAGATGTGAAATTAAATAGAAGGATTTTCTTTCCTTGTATCCATTTATTTTATTAAACAGACACCATATTTGTGAGCTTAATGGCTTTGGTGGGAAGCATAATGAAAAAAAGTTAGTACATTCTCAGTTTAATTTGATAAAGATCACGTAATAATGGTGACAGGTGGAGCCACATGGGGGTGGAGGCATATTGGTCTTCTGTCCCAGATGTCAAAGACGTGCTGCAGACATCAGGGAAATGTCTCATGGTTGGGAAAGGTAAGGGAACTCAGCAGGCTGGTCTTTGATATCTAGGGCTTTCATTTTTAATTAAAGAACATAACTCTAGTGAAAAGTCATCATATCATCCTATTTTGTATAGTGCTTGGATGACTGCTCTGTGAAGGAAATAATGATTGGGAAAATGCCTAACATAGTGCCTAGAAGGTGCTACATGTCTAATAAAATAATAAAAGTTGACGTTTACAGAGTATCATCTCTGTGACTATTCACATCTCTAATATCGTCAGTTTGCAGAGGAGAAAACTGATCCTTAGAGCAGTTTAAAACCTTTCCAGGTTCACAAAGCTAGTGTGATGATCCTGGAGAAGCAACCAAACTGTCTGGTTTCAGACTGTGCATCTATCCACTCACAATGCCATATTCTCAAAACGTTCCTTTCTTCTTTGGGTGTAGATTAGATTACTAACTTAGATTTTCTGAAAAAGCTTTCTCACATACTGTGGGATAGAATGAATCACTTCTTTCCCTGCATGTAGGATCTCATTAGAATTGATGAAAACCTTGAGTAAGCCTCATCTACAGCATCTTTTCTTCCATACAGAATACCACCCTGACCCACAGTGCAAAAAGATGTCTTTTTCCTTTCATTGTCAACATGTTATCATGCACTGCAATTTTACCAACTTTAGAGTCTGAAGACTTTTTCTAATGCCTCTTTGGATTTTTTGTTGCAATAGCCCAAAAGCATTTGTCCTGCTCTAGGTAGAAACATGAAACAGCTGCTAACTGTCATTCATATAATAGTTTTTTTTTTAGATGCTCAGAAACTAATTGCTAATATTTTCTGCCCCTGCATTTTCTTTTCTAAGTCAGATAATTCCAGTTCCAGTTCCTCTTCCTCCTCTCTCTTCTTCTTCTTCTTCCTCCCTCTTTATATATAAATTACCTCCACAAAGAGCCTATTTCCGAAAGTGCTAATGATTCTAATTCCCATCCTCCAGATTTTTCAGCATCTGGATATTCAGTGGGTGTCATGACAGCATCACCAGACAGTACTGAAATTATGGCATCTGGGAAAAATTTTAAGCAGGTTCACAGGAATATTTTCTGTTGTTTTATAAATTGCAGGCAAAAACCTAAAGAAAATTATAGTTTTTCCCAATTTTCAGCTGGTATTTTATCTAATCTAATGCAAGATGAAAAGTGGAGTAGTTTATATTGTTTATCTTGTATTGAAAAGATGTATTTTGGAAGGATACTATGCTCTCTAAATTTAGTAACTAATTACACTTGTATATTTGAATGTGCAACATAAGGCCATGCCAATGGACTATAGGAATTCAGAAGAAAGAAGTCACACTAATTTAAAGGAATGTGGCAAAGCTTTGAAGAAAAGTAACATTCATGAGGGATATTAAGGAATAAGTAGTATTGTGACATAAACAACTTGGAAGGAAGTTCTAAATGAAAAAGCAGCATAATTCAATGTTTGAAGAAATGAAAACAGCTTGGAGAAGAGGAAATGTGTCATTCACTGGTTGGTGTGTCAAAAAAACACATTAAACAGTGAATAATAAGGCTGGAAATGAATACTGGAGTTAGATTATTTAAGATATTTCAGTAAAGGTTGAATTTCCTTTGGGAAAGTAATTCCAGCAATAGGGTATACAACAGACAAAGAAATTAGCAGTAGGGAGGTCAATTTTAAAACCGATGAAATTATAATTACTGCAATTGAAATACACTGAGTACTTATCACACGCCCAGGGGAGAGTCAAGAGTATACATTTTAACTTAAAAAGGACAGGGTTCCAAGTGGATAAAAAATAAGAAAAGTTCTTGGGATCTACGATTAGATCATTGACTGGCTTTGAAGGAAATTCATCAAAAGAATGGAGGAAAGTGAGCAGACGTGGGTCAACAGAAGTGAGACACAGGACAAGGACATGATGGTCACGGCATGTTTTCTTGTTGGTTGGTTTTTGGGATATGAGACTTATACAACTAATGCAGAGAGACAGATTAAAGGGAAAAAGAAATGGGAGTCCCAACTGGGATGAGAAAAAATGACAAAGATGGAGGCATGGTCTTGGAGGAAAGAGTAACAGAGTCAAATTACAGAGAGATTTTTGAGGTAGAGAGGAGGAAAGTTCAGGGATCTCATATTGTCTGACAGTTCTTTTAGTCCAGTGGATGTGGAATCATTTATGGGGAGTTAAGGGGAACAAATGGTGCTTGGACTTTTAGAGGAGTGAATAAGATTTGGCATAATCTCCATGGAGAGCAATAAAGGGTTAAGAAATCCATTGCTGAGCAGCAGTGCCCAACCAGGAAGGGTAAATAGCACAGATGTATACTAAACATCTGCAGGATGTTTGATGTAATGACAGCAAAACATCTGATAAATTCTTCGTTTGCCTTGATGATAATTTCATCTTTCAGATGTAGAGGAATGGACCAGGGAATTAGTAATCTCTTCTTAATTCTGATCAACAGGAAGGGGAAAATGTTGCCAATAATGGGAACCGTGATGATTTTACCTGAATGTGCATAATATAGACAGATAATCTGGATATTAGAAAAGTCAATTCTGGAAAGTTTCATGAGTTCCACAATGTACAAACACAAGAAGGCAAGGGTAGGTCATAACCATGGTAAGTATGAAAGAGAAGCCAAAATCTATTTAAAAAGTAACACAAAGACCCAGCTAAGAATAAATTTTGGGCAGACATGACAACAGGAGCATAAAGGAAAATATTTTAAGGGAATTGACAGTGGATCTCTTATATTTCAGTGATACGATATGGTCAATGTGGACTAGGACTTCATACCTAAAAAGCGTGTGTACAACAAAGAATAGCCATCTTATTGGATTGAGTTTTGGTTGCCATATCCAAGAAGATGTTAAATGTGACTTTTCTGCTCTCTCAGATTTTTTCAACAGACCCCAAAGGCCATGAATAATACAAGAGGTAGCAAGTCCTACTACATCCAAAGTGGAAATGCTAGATCACTTTTGTGGAACTGTTAACAGACAGGAAGTCCAGTTTTATTTGCATGGATCTATCACTCACTTCAATGGGATAGAAAAAAGAGGAACATTATTCACTTCTTAAATCAAGAGAGAGAGGTTTAGAACTCCCTGAGAGCTTTGTTTTATCTCCTGGAGTTTGAAGCACAGAGACACTTACATCTGCCTCACCCCAGAAGCCTAAGATGGACAACTGAGTTCAGGGCCTCTGAGAAGTACAGCAGAGAGGAAGGGATAATGTTGGGAGGAAGCTGCCCTGCCACTAGCTTTAGGGAAAGCTGTGGTGTCCTGCAGTTCACCTATGGGTTAGCTCACAGGAAAACACAGGTCTGGAGGTGCAATGTGAAGCAAAACCCAGACCTTGTAAGAGACCAGCCAGAGGAGAAACCACTGCCTAGATCAGTGCTTCTCTAATGTCAGCCTGCATTAGAATTATACTGGGGGCTTGTTAAAACAGTTTCCTGAGCTACACCTCCTAGAGATTCTGATTCCTAAGGACTGAGGTGGGACCCAAAAATGTGTATTTCTAACAAGCTCCTAGGTGATAATTGTGTAATTTATGGACCATACCTTGAGAAGAACTGGTTTAGATGTCATCAGCAAAGCACCTCAAAGAACATATAATGCTGTCATGCGAAAGAATCAGCTTTGTATATCTATTATGTTTCGAAGGCATCAGCACATTTAACTGTATCAGCCATGTTCCCATAGTCTCTTCTTCCTCAGCCCACACTAAATGGTGGGAAACAGCAGCCAGTGAGAAAAAGAGAAAGATCTATGAAACAATCAATATGCAATCATACTCTGTCCCCCAACTCCAGGCTTCTGAGACCAGGTCAGATCTTGGCAGGAGGGGATAAGCCCTAAGTGGGACATATATTTGGAATTTGGAGCAAAATGGGACAGACCGAATTAGAGTTATAGAGTTATTAGATTTTAAATGTCCAAAAGGACTACTCTTATTCCCCACATTAGAAAAGCTAGGGGGTCTGTTTCAAATTTTGGACAAAGGTAGAAAAAGAACTGGTTTAAAAACAATGGATAAAAGAATAACGTTGATTAATCAGCTTGTGGAATCAGCCAATTGCAAATGTCTTAAGAATGGTATTTTTCAGACCTTAGCAGGTCCAGAGAGGTACAGCCAGTGTGATAACACACTGGAAACCTCAGCAGAGAAGCCCCCATGCCAAGAAATAAGGAGCCCCAGCCTGCAGAAAATCTAGGAGACATAACGACACACTTAAAGTACTAAAGAGTTTTATTGTCAACAAAGGATTAGTCTTCTGTGTGGCTGCAGAGGCTGCAATTAGCTTCAGTTAGTGGAAATTAAGGGAGGGGTCTGCCTGGAGTCAAGAAGACAACAGCTAAAGGCATATTATGAACACCTGGTGATGGCCACTTCCCTGGAATGGTGAAGAGAGATTTAAACGTGGCAGACGGTACATTTTGGATGCCATATGAGTTTCTACAGCAATGTTTTGCAACTTGGAGGCAGATACACATATAGTGAGAGGTGGGTTGCCCAGGCTGGGGTCATCAGGACCTACCTGGCTCCCTGGCTCCACATTCTACCACATACCCCAGCTTAGACGGCCAACCCTCTTCTCCATCCTAGCCCTGCTTGGGCTTCAGGACTACTTTTAACATGACAAAAGGGACTCAGGGTTTTGATCAGGGCAATAGGTCACACATGGTTTTAGTCCTGGTTAGTTGAGATTTGATAAATAGGCCTTTGCAATCAGTCCTTTCTAAGACAAAGTTATAGGCTAGTCAGAGATGGCCGGATTCTGCCTGGCTCTTGCCAGTTCCTCTCCCTGTCCTCCCCAGTCTGGCATTACAGCAACAACTCTGTTGAAATAACTGACTGGAAGTCTAGGTATGATGGGAAACCAGGGAAGTTAGAGATGGGGTGAGAAGCATGGAGAGTCCAAGTGCAGATAGGGAAGCTAGAAGGGTGATGAGTAAGTACAACGCAAAGAATGAAGGAGAGAGGAGGAATCTGCTGCTCTCCCTGACTCTGAAATGCAGAAGTGTGCTTGTTAGGCCTTGTTTAGACTGTCACCAACAGGAACAGCGATTAGTTGTGCCAATCACAATTTTGAGCAGACAGAAAGACATTGTGTCTTTAGCCCAAAGGTTGACATATAATAATCTAGAATCAAGAAATTCTTAATCCTTCACTGCAAATAGCTTCCAAATGTCCTCAGGGGCACAGAAAAATATTGCTGGGGTCAGGTGACCACAAGATAGTGATTGTGACAGCCGCAGGCCCTCGCATTTACTTAGTGAGACAATTGGCTTTTAGACAATGTCGTTCCAATTTGTTTTCAACGTTGCTGCCAGGGTGCTCTTTTCAAAACGCAAATCTGATCATGTCACCAACCTGCTTAAAACCCCTGAATGGCTTCCCACTGATCTTGGAATAAAGACCAAATCTTTAACAAGGAGCTGCCCGGCTTGGCCCCTGTGGAGGTTGGGAGTGGGGGTGGGGTTCACCCTTGTGCAAGTTCTTCTCAGGATCTGAAATGCTCCCCCCACCACCCACCCCCTTCTTGGTCAGCTTTTACTCAACCTTGTTCTTTAGATCTAAGCTCAAAGAGCCCATTCTCCAGGAAGCCTTCCCAGGTCTGCGCCCCCCACTTGGAGTCTTTTGTTGTTGCTTCTTAGAAGTCTCCATTCTTTTCTGTTAAAGCACTTATCTCAGTTTGTAATTATACATTCATCAGTGCCATTATTTGTTTACTTCTCTTCCCTAACCCCTACTAACCTCTCAGCTCCACGCAAGTGAGAAAGATCTTTCTGTTCGGCATCTTGTCCTAGAGGCTAACACTGTGCCTGGCTCATGGGAGGCCCCCAGTGCCTTCTGGTTGAATGAGTGACAGACTGCCTCATCGTGTTTGCCTTCTGCAATTTTGAATTCTGTAAAGGGAGGAAAGTGTTAACCTGACATGAGAACAAAATTCTTAGTTATATTTCCTCTGCTTCTATGCGATGATTTATTTTAAAATATAAAATGCCGTGAGCACTAATCTTCCTTCATATTATATAGAAATCAGTTCATCAAAATAACTCTCTAACTGTACCTGGTATACTCATTTATTCCCCATTTTCTCTGGAATGAATTTAAGTAGTCCTTCTTAGGGTTCATCTTCCTTAGGAGAGTTGTATAGAGAACATTTCATTTTAGGTTAATTCAGTTGAGATTTTATTTAAAAGCACCCTAAGTTACATTGACAGGTAAATGTTTATGAAAAGATATATATATATATATATATATATATACACACACACACATATATATATATACACACACACACATATATATATATATACATATATATATATATCTGTATGTGTGTCTATTACATCTAAAAAATATGTATCTTCATGACTTGAAATAGAGAAGATTGGATTTAGGCAAGGAAAGCATTGCAGTGCAAAGTTCCCACCCCCAGACTCACCCTCTCCAGCTAACTTCTGCAGGATTTGGTGGAATAAACAGGCAGTCACAATTTCCTGATGACTGACTGAAGGACATGTACTTCCCTTCCTAATGAAATCCTCAATAGTGAGTCATGATGCCAGAGGCACTGTTCTCCAAGGCTCCATTCTGCTGATTCCTAATCCAAATTCTGAAAAGAGCACACATCTAAATCCAACCCTTTAGATCTCTGTGTGGGACTGGAGTATATATTTCTTTTCCAACTTCTCTCTCTTCCTGGTGTCCTCTGCAGCAGAACTGACAGACACTGGGCAGTCAGCTTTAGCGACCATGATGGCAACAGAGAAATAAAGAATCCATTATCATTGCTGACTGTGCTGTCATGGTGAATGTCTCTTTCATAAGGCCACAAAAATGAACATTTATTCATTTACTGAATCACGGGAGAGCCTGGGCCAAATAATTTAGAGGAACAACTTCCACTATGACTATCTACAAATGGCAAAATGTTATAGAAATCCGGTTATTTCCTTTAGGACTGTAAGTCTGATATCTCTGCCCCCTTGGAAAAGACATTTTCTTGAGGTACATGGAAAGAGAAAACAATTTCTTATTTTATTCTTTAACACCCTTTAGTTATCATATTTCTTGTCATCTTTTCCCTGCCAGATTTCTGAAAGAATGAGTCTTCAAGCCCTTCCTCTTTTTCCTCACCACCTATTTTTTTTCTTAAACTTCTGATTTTTCTTCCCACCAAGTGACTAAATATGTTCTCACAAAGCTTCTAGTAGCCCACTCCAATGGCTTTTGAATATTTGTTTTCTAAATTAATTTTAGGAAGTTGGCCATTCTCATTATTTCTGACCTCTCTACAGCTTTTAGAGGTCAAGCCCGACTTGACCTGAGGCTTCAGTGTCAATGCTCTAGAGAGATTTTCTTCTTAATGAGACAGTCTCCTAGATTTTAGCTGCCTGTGTCCAAACTCCACCGAACTCCAACTTCCAGCTTTGTCTTGGTTTTCTCTCTAACTTTCTCCTTCAAGGTTCTCATTCATCTTCACATTTTCAGTCACCACGTGTTAGCAGTGATTCCCGAAATGTTTTCTAGTACTTAACTTTTTCCCAGAATTTCAGCCTCACAACTTCATCTAGTTGAACATCTCTACATCAATGACTGTCTTGCTAACGTGTTCGTATCATGCTCCCTGTTTCCCTCCAAGTCAACTTTGTCCACTCACTGAGACTTTAACTCCTCCTTCTTATATGATCCGTATCCCATAATTACCAATGCCTTTTCTGTATGCCTCTAATGTCTGCTCTGCTTCCCATATCCACTGCTGTCACTAAGGTCGAGAATCTTTTTACATCATATCTAGAATGTGGCCATAAGCTTCTCATTGGTTTCCCAATCATGCCTTCCCTGTCCCTCCCCTGCAATCCATCTTGTCCCCTTAAGTCAGAGAATCATTTCTACATTTGAAAACATCATTATCTAAAATAAATCTAAGCTTCTCAGTTAGGTGTGGCAGGAACTCTTGAGATACTAATTAATAGGGGGATACTCATCCCCTTCCTCTACCCCCCTATTATTAATATCTCCTATCCCACCTTTCAAAGATGACCTAGTTTTTAGAAGATAGTGCTAATGTCTTTGAAGGTAGCTAAAGGAGAGAAATGGTGATTGCTATAGATTCAGAAAAAAGATAGGGAATACAGTGTGTCTTCCACAGCAATGCCCCCAAAAGCAGGTAAGACCTCAGAAGCAATGGCTTTAAGGTCTACCCAAGAGATGGGACCATATTCACATTCTTAGCAAAGATTCCCAGATGCCATAGTTTAAAAAAAAAAAAAAGCAAGGGGGCTGTAAAGGACTTTAATGAGCACAGTAAATAAGAATGATTAGCATCTTCACACTGGAATAGGTAATAGAGATCTGATCCTTTTTTTCCCCTGAGATTCAGGTATGTTTTCCAGATTCTAGTGTATTTTGGAATGTCAGACAGCAAATAATAACTAAAATGGACTTTCCCACCAGGCTTGGTAGAGGTATGCTTAGAGTGGGATCTAATTTGGAATTAGATTCATATCCTCTACTCAAAATCCAGTGCCCTTCAAAATCTGCACCCCTTCATTTAGTCACTCAATTAAAATACACTGTGTGTTATGGTCTGAATGTGTCCCCTCCAAAATTCAGAGGTTGCCAACATGATAATATTAAGAGGTGAGATTTTTAAGAAGTGATTAGTTCTGGAGTGCTCCTCCCTCATGAATGGAATTAAGGCCATTATGAAAGAGGTTTCACACAGCATTCAACTAGCTTACCCTTCTGTTTTCAGGCGTGTGAGGATGTTGTAAGAAGTCCCTCCCCAGATAGCAAATGCAGTGCCTTGATCTTGGACTTCCCAGCTTCTAGAACTGTGAGAAAAAAAATTCTTTATAAATTATACAGTCTGCGATATTTTATTACAGTAGCACAAATGGATTAAGATACTATATATTTATTATGCTGCCTGGAAAGACAAAGGCAAAATAGGACACTTTCAGACATCAAATTATAATAGTGAGAGAAACAGGCAAATTCTCTCCTTTCTTTTCTTCAGGGAAACCTTCCCTAACCTTCCTTGATCTTGGTCAAATCCCCTATGTGCATTTTTAATAGTATGTGTTCCTGTGTTAAATGCTTCCAAGAAGAGGTAATTTTATGTTTATTTGAGTGGTTATTTCATTAGTTTCTGTCACCCCCCAATGGACTAAATTCCATGAGTGCAGGGTCCATGTCAGTTTTTGTGCAGTCAGTGTTTGGAAGGGACCGTGCCTGCAGTGAACACTTCCTTTTCCAGCATTAATACCTTCTCCACTGTACTTCACAGCCTCTGCCGTAGTCTCAGAGATCTCCTAGATATCGTGTGAACACATCATTCCATATTCCTTCAAGTGAATGCCAGCTCCCATTCTCACTGTCACTCGTGAGGCACAGGGTATATAGAGTCTGACATTTCGGTTATATTTTTCTCTGTAATTGTCCTGTCTCTCCAGTTGGCTAGCACACACCACAGTTGTTAGTGCTGTATTTTAGAATAGCCCAAAATAAGATACACTTAGTGGGTACTCAGCTAGAGACCACTTTGCATATGCTTTGAGGATTGCATTCTCTGCAAGAGACTTCTCCAAGGTTAAATATGCACGGTAGCACTAATTAATTGATATTTGCTGAATGAATATGCTCCAAAGCATATCCATATGCTCCAGGCAAATTGGATAAAAAGCTAAAATCCATCGGTATGCTGTATATATAATATATATACAGAAAAAAATCAAATTATCAATATTAACTTATTTTAACTGATTTTGTTGTTGTTCATTGTTTCTTTATCAGGAGAAACTATTTCTTGGCCCACATTTTCATGTTTGATAATAGTTCAGGAACACAGGTCAGTGACAAACTTCTAGGTAATTAAACCCAAAGAAACTCTTTATATTCCAAAACCACTTTGTACTCTGAAAGATACAAATCTTCCTCCTCTCCTCAAAATCTTTCATGGAATCACAATTTCTGTAGATATCTGTGTATTTTTTTTGTTTGTTTTGTGTGTGTGTGTGTAGCCATAGCATACTTAGAGAGCTACAACCCCCAGGGATACAATGAATGCTCCAGCAACATGAAACCTTCCAGCCACGCATTTGAGGTTTCATCAAAGCACTGGAAGCCATGGCAGTTACTGTTCTCGATAGTAATATCAACCTCAGCACCAATGTCTTTTTTGGCTGAAGGACCACCTCAACTGATTTTTGATAACACTAAAGTCTCATTGTTCAGCCAAATGATGGAGTCTTATACATATGTAAACAATGTCAGAAAAATTCAAACAAAAGAAAGCAGTGATTACAATATTAATATCAGTCCAAATAGAATCCAAGGCAAAAAAACATATTAAAAGGGAAAATTACATAATAAAGGGATATTTTCTGTTAATAAAGCACACAACACAACTATTAAAAGTCATAAAACTGTTTCAAATAAAATACATAAAGTAAAAAAGGTAAATAAATACAACAAATGTGGATGGTTTACATATATCTGTCTTACTTTTTTTTTAAATTAGAGACAGGATCTTGCTATGTTGGCCAGGCTGGTCTTAAGCAACCCTGCCATCTCAGTCTCCCAAAGTGCTAGGATTACAGGAGTAAGCCACCACACCTAGCCTTACTACTTCTTTTTCTGCTTTTTGTTGTTGTTGTTTTTGTTTTTCTAAGGAAGAGAAAACAGATGTATTAAGTGGATCATCATAAAAATCTTCATCCTTGTTGCTTTGCATTAAGGGTGGCCTTATTTCCTGACATACAAATTAAGGAAAAAAGTGTAATACTGAAATGCTGAATACTATAATAAAGTTGATCTAATAACTACAAATTGAACATGGTACTCAACAAAGAATACACTTTCTATTTTAAAGATCTATGGAAAATGTATAAAACTGATCATGCATTTAACCACAACGAAAACTCGATGAATTTCAATGAAACAGAAATCTCATAAGACATAGATTCTAACCACAAATCTTTATAACTAGAAATTAATTTCAAAAATATAAACTGAAAACAAAAATTTTGAAATGAAAACAGAAACCACTAATAAACAGCTTTTGAAATTACAGCGTGCTAAGAAAAGAGCAATAATGAGAACATGACAGGTCAATACTAATGAGATACAGCCAAAACATTTGTCTGAGGCAAACTCAGAACATAACAAAAAATGAACTATGTATTTAATTCAAGAAATCAGGAGACAGCAACAAAACAAGAAAAGCAAGAAAAAGAAAAAAATATTTTCAAGAAATAATAAATGACCTGGAAAACAGTAAAATGGTAAATAGGCAAAGTAATGTATTCTTATTCTGTGGGGGAAAAAGATACAATAGATATCCCACTACTTAGTCCAATACATTGAAAGACAGACAAAACACACCTACATAAAGCTTATAATAAGAGGACTCAGCCACAAACATAAAGACACCCTGAAAATTATAGTACTAAAAAACTCAAAGCAATACATTTTTTAAATCTCAAAGAAATGGACTTTATAGAAAAATGCCAATGACCAACATTGACTCAGGAAGAGGTAAAAGATCTGAACAGACCAGAAAATAAAAAAAAAACCATCTGAACAGAATGGAAAATATATGAAAATCTATCAAAGCCAAAGCTTTTTTTTTTTTTTTTTTTTTTGGATACAGATCTTGCTCTGTTACCCAGGCTGGAGTACAGTGGCACCATCATGGCTCACTGCAACCTCCACCCTCCCTGACTCAAGAGGTCCACTTCAGCCTCCAGAGTAGCTGGGACAACAGGTATGCACCATCACGCCTGGCTGATTTTTGTATTTTTTTTTTCATTTTAATTTTTTGTAGAAATGAGGTCTCACCATGTTTCCCAGGCTGATTTCAAACTCCAGGGCTCAAGGGGTCCTCTCGCCTCAGCCTCCCAAAGTGCTGGGATTACAGACATGAGCCACCGTGCCCGGCCTATCAAAACCTTCTCTCTATGAAAAGCACAAGGCGCAGAGAATCACCTCAGCAAAGTTTTCCAGACTTCAAGGAACATGCAATTTCCATGCTATCGCAATGATTTTGGAGCAGTAAAATAATAGACATTTTCTAAATTCAGATTCTGAAATCTAAACATTACAATGAAAATAGATGGATAGATGGATGGATGGACAGATGGGTGACAGGCCAGTGGACAGATGGGTGAGCGGGTGGGTGTATAAATAGATAACTCTCACTCTTAAATATAGATGCAAAAATATATACAGAATTTGACTACTTCTCACCACTTTTACAGCAACCACCCTGGTCCCAGCTGCCATCATCTGTACTTTCAATTATTCAATAATCCTCCTGCTTGTCCCTGATACCACCCTAGTCTGCTATGGCTTACTTTTCACATAGCTGCCAAAGAGATCTTCTTAAAACATAAGTTATAGCATGTCATTCTCATATCCTTCCAATAATTTGCCATTTCCTCAGAGTAAAAGCCAAAGATTTTACAAGGGTCAATCTCTAAGTATTTATACGATTTGCCCCCAACATATGTACTCCCATCTCTCAGACCTCTCCTTCTAATACTCTCCTCATTTGCTCAGTTCCAGCCACTCTGGCCTCTTTGAAGTTACTTAAACATAACAAGCACACTTCCATCCCAGGGTCTTTCCACTTGCTAGTCCCTTTGCCTGGAAACTCTGACCCCAGTTAAAGACATGGCTCATTCCCTTACCTCCTTCAGATATCTGCTCAAATGTTGCCCTCTTGGTAGGTCCTCAGAAGGCCCCACTCCCAACACATCCTTGCCTACTTTATTTTACTCTATTTTTCTCAGTGCTTATCACCGTCTGACCTACTGCATATTTTATTTATTATCTCTTTCTCCTCATTAAAATATAAGCTCTATGAGGGTAGGGCTGTTTTATTTACTCCTGTATTTTCAATACTTAGAACAGTGTGTAGCACATATTAGAGTCTCAAAAAAAATAGTGGAAAGGTTGAAAATAATCAGGACAAAGAACGCTCCCCACACACACACAAAAATGAGCTATTTGCTAAGAACAAGCCAGATATCCAATAAACTTATTTTTAAAATTAATTTCACTAGTAGTTGAAAAAAATTCAAATTAAAACAGTAAGATGGTACTTATCCATTAGATTACAAAAAAAAAAAAAAAACAACTTAATAATCACCAGTTCTGTAAATGGGGAGAAGGCATATTATCAAACCTTGCTGCTTGTGCTTAAATTGGTAAAAGTGGCCCCAAGAGCTGTTTGGTGTATTTATGGAAAGCCTTCTGAAAGTGCTTTTCTGAAAGTGCTTTTATCTTTTGTCTCAACTTCTGGAAAATTTGACATAAGGAAATGAATGAAGAAAACTCACAAAGATTTGGCTACAGAGATAGTTATCACTACCTGGTTTATAATAATATAAAGTGTGAAGGGATAAATATTATTAACACAAGTGTCCCCATCCTTTCCCCACCTGCTATGGAGAGATTCTGACTTTGTCTAATTGTATGCTGGGCTTTAATGCTGCTCTCAATCCGTTAAATGGATAGAAACAGTACTGGAAAAAGGCACTTGATGATCTTAAAGAGGAAAAAAAAGATTGAAAGCTGACAATAATTACTTTGGTGTGATGAAATTATGACTGACTTGTACTTTTTTGTGCTTTTTCTTATTGATGAAGAGGAAAAAAAGAGCCCCAGCTCAGAACATATATGGAAGGAACTACAGCCAATGAAAGAGGCAACCACACAGTTGAACCCAGAAAAGGCTAATGACTCAAACACTGCCAAGACCAAAAGTTGGTAAAGAGTGTGGCTGAAAATTGGGGAATCATTTCTAGGTGAATATACTTAGCAATCAATGCATCCTACAGTTTCCTACCATATAGAAGAGCTTGCATTCAAGCTCTTAATGCAAAGCAGACTAATTTGAGGATTCTTCTCTAAAGAAATGTAGCTGATTATCTAGGAAGAATTTAGAATGTAAGTATTTGTGCTCCATAGTGAAGTTCTTTTTATTAAGCTTGATTCAGTGTCCATTTCTGATTCACACTAACAGTAGGTTTTCTGGTCAGCAATTCTCACCCACAAAAACAGTGTGAAGTCAACTTTGCAGTCTCTTGAGTTTTAAAATGTGAATAGACAACCAAGATTCTTTAGCCATATGAATAAATCTTACAATGTGAAAGAAAAGACTAGTAAGAATAGCTCACATATATTAGGTGCCTACTATGTGCTAGGAGTTACCTAAGTATGCTCATAAACTATCTAAATCTTTACAACATTCATGTAAGCTTACTGATTATGCTCCAGGAAACTGAGGCACAGATGGCTTAAGTAACTTGCCCGAGATTGCACAGTTAGCTCATATTAGATGTGGGGTTTGATTTGTTTCCAGTTTGCAGTGATAAACTACTATGCAATTTTGCCTCTCATGATAAATAAGCAGAAAACTAACCTCAGAAGAGATAGCTTAGAACAAATAAAATTTAGCTAGAAATCCCAGAAAATATAACACTTATAAAATAATACAAATATGAAACAATTAATGAATAAGAAACTTTTGAACATTTCAAATAGAATTTCAAAAAAATATTATCAATCCAAGGTAGGACAATAATTCATAGAACTTCTTTTAAAAAAATAAAACAACAACAACAAAAATAGAGTAAGGGGACACAGAAAAATTAACCAGAAGGTCAAATAGGTATCTAATAGGCATGCCAGACAGAGAATAAAGAAAACAGTGAAGAGAAAATAAAGGAATTCCATAAGTCACATTCCAGACCTGAAGGGAGAAACACATCTTTATGTTTGAAAAACTCTTTTCCTTCTAATGAAAGATATTCAGCATAGCATTGTCTAACTTTGGAACCAAAGATAAGAAGATTCTAAGGGCCTCCAAAGAAATCAATAAATAAATCATCTGCAAAAGTATGGTTTTTAAACTGGTATTGAAATTCTCATCAGCAACTAAAAGATTAGGAAGAATGGCTTCAATAGTTTAAGAGACTCTTTTTTAAGGAACTGTATTAATTAGGGTTCTCCAGAAAAAGAGAACCAATAGGAAACACACACATGCACACACTTATACTAAGGAAGTGACACACAAAATTGTGGGAGATGGCAAGTCTAAAATGTATAGGACATACATGAAAAATCAGGCAGGAGTTGATGCTGCTGTTTTGAGGCAGAATTTTTTTATTTTGCTATTAAGCCTGTCCCACTCACATTAGGATAATCTTTACTTAAAGCAAAGGCTTTAAATTGACCTTACTTAAAATCAGTTGTAGATATTGTCTACATCTACAAAATATCTTCACAGCAATATCTAGAGTAGTTTTTGATTAAGTAACTACATACTATAGCCTAGCCCAGTTGACAAAGGTGTCATGAGTACTTTAGCCTCACTGCCATCCCTCCCCTTGTTTTTTAAAAGTTGTGGTAAAATACACATGACATAAACATCATAGCAAACTGACTAATAGACAGTGGGAAACAAATAGTCTATTAGTCTATGTTTGAGGGTTTCCATTTCTCCACATCCTGGACAACATTTGCTTGGTTCGGTTTTTAACTATGGTCACCCTAATGGGTATGAAAGGGTATCTTACCGTAGTTTTGATTTGAATTTTCCTACTCACTAATGACATTGACCATCTTTTTAGGTACTCGTTAACCACTAGCATATCTTCTTTAAATCAATGTCTATTCAAGATTTTTGCCTATTTTTAAATTGGATATTTTGTTGTTGAGTTGTCTTAACTCTTCATATATTCTAGATACCAAACTTTTATCAGTTATATGACTTGCGAATATGCTTTCCCCTTCCATGGGATGTCTTTTCACTTTAAAAAAAAATTTTATTTTTACAATTTTTGTAAGTGTATAGTAGGAATATATATTTATGCTGAATATGAGATGTTTTGATACAGGCATGCAATGTGAAATAAGCATATTATGGAGATAAAGTATCTATGCCCTTGAGCATTTATCCTTTGAGACATAAACAATCCAATATTAAATCATTTAAAAATATACAACTAAGTTATTATTGACTACAGTCACCCTATTGTGCCATCTATTTTCACTCTTGATAGTGTTTTTTGATGTATAGAACTTTTTAATTTTAATGAAACCTCATTTCTCTATATTTTCTTTTACTACTTGTGTTTTTGGGGTCATATCTAAGAAACCATTGCCAAATCTAAGATTATCAAGATTTACTCCTATACTTCCTTCGAAAGTTTTATAGTTTTAACTCTTATATTTAGGTCTTTGATCTATTTTGAGGTTTTTTTGTTTCATTTTTGTCTTTTTGAGACAGGGTCTCATTCTTTCAGCCAGGCTGGAGTGCAGTGGTGTGAACATGGCTCACTGCAGCTTTAACCTCCTATGCACAAGCAATCCTCCCGCTTCAGCCTCCCGAGTAGCTGGGACTATAGGCACTTGCCATCATGCCCAGCTAATTTGTATATTTTTTGCAGAAGATAAGGTTTCACCATGTTGCCCAGGCTGGTTTTTATTTTCAGTAAATTTTTATATATGGAGTGAAGTAAGGATCGAAATTAATTCCTTTACATGGGGATATCTAATTGTCCCAGCCTTATTTGGTGAAGAGGCTATTCTTTCTCATTGAATGATCTTGGCACCCTTGTTGAAATTATTAGCTTTAATAATTTTGGGAAAAATTTTTTTAATTTTCTAAATGAGATAATATCATCTGTGAATAGTTTCACTTCTTCCTTTATTTCATCTTCTTGACTAATTGCTCTAAAATTTCCAGTACAAAGTTGAATAAAAATGGCAAAAGCGGACCGCCTTGTCTTGTTTCTTTGTCTCAAGGAGAAAGTTTTCAGTCTTTCCATTGAGCATGAGGTTTGCCGTGGGTTTTTCATAAGTTCCTTTTATCATGTTAGGGAGTCCTAAGGGATTTTTTTTCTGCAACCTAGAAATCTACACTCAGTCAAGCTTTCAATCAGAGGTGAGAGCAGAATAAAAGACATCTTTAAACTTGTAAAGTCTCAGAACACTTCATCCCATGTATCTCTTCTGAAGTAGTTTCTTGAAAATGTACTACAGCAAAACAAAAGAACAAAGTAATCAAAGGAAAGATGTAGGATCCAAGAAAGAGTACATCCCTCCAACCCAGAGCACAGTAAAAGGGAGCCATAGAATGACAACAAACCTAGAAAGTAATCAGTCAGAATTATAACACTAGCAAGGGACAAAGATTCCAAAAAGGAGATCTGTGGGAAAGTTATCAGCCCACAAATGACAAAAGTCATCAAATTCAAACAGAAAGTTAGGAGCCTCAGGGAACAATAAAATAGATTAAGTTATAAAAAGAGTATGAAAGACTAGTTAGATACATAGTGGGGAAAGCCCCATAAGAAACAATCTAAACTAGAAATTATAAAACAGACTATAAACTGTGGAGTGATTTTAAGCAATTTGTGGCTTAAGAAAGGTACCTTAATTTGAACTTAACACAAGAACAGTCCTTGGAATGGCACCAAACTGTACCATATTGAAGCCTCTGAGTGACCAATATTTACATATAATAATGTTAAAGCAATGTATTGATTTTCAGCATTCACAAAGATATAGACAAATCATAGGAAGGTTTAATCATGGTTATAGATCAGAAAGAAATGTAACCAACAGCTCAATAGGAAGATAAAACAAATGGTTTGGCTATCTCTTGGGCAAAAATTTGTTTAATGGTCTATTAGTCAGATTGGGTTCTTCATGGTAATGGACTCTACCAATAAGCCCTTCAAGATGTGCAGGGAGAAATGGCAGGTTAATAAGGCCATATGAAGATTGGTGGCATAATGTCCTGAAAGGGAGTTTGAAAATCCTTTTCAAAAGCATTGTGTTAGAAAATAAAAGTAGGTCGAGTGTGGTAACTCATGCCTGTAATCCCAGTGCTTTGGGAAGGCAAGGCAGGAGGATTGCTTGAGTCCAGTTCAAGACTAGCCTGGGCAAAATAGCAAGACTCCTGTCTCTAAAAATAAAAAATTAGACATAATGGTACACTCCTATAGTCGTAGCTATGAAGGAGGTTGAAGTAGAATTGCTTGAGGCTAAGAGTTTAAGGTTACTTGAGCTATGATTGCATGCCACTGCACTCCAGCCTTGGTGACAGAGACACTGTTTCTACAAAAGTTAAAAATACAAATAAATAAAAATAGGATATTCTTTCATCCTCCAGGGAAGAAAGAAAAAGAACTGGTGATAAGAATACTTGAGGCTGAGAGAAAGTAAGTTCGAGGAAAATTTGCCAGATTACTCTAAAAGTTCCATCACTATTTAGCTAGTTTCTAACGTTTGTCTTGAAAACCAAGAATGGGATATCATATGCAATTCATTTTAAGCATAAATTTAAATCCGTGAATAAAGTTTTTTATTTTTGCAGACACCATGCCCTTTTCCTCTTCTCCAGTCCTTTTCAACTTTGTTCCATAAGACAATTGTGCCATTATGCTCCATAGAAACCATTCCATGCATTCTTGGCATCAGTTTTTGGTCCTCTTGGTGTCTAACTCCTACTAATATGAATGGGCATGACCTCAGTATCAAAGGGTCATTTAATTTGGTGTACAACATAATGAATTATCTTCTGTGCACATAATATATACAAATTTGAAGCTTGCCCAGAATAGAAATAGTTCTTGAACATATTCTGTCCTTTTTGAAAAGCAATGATGTATGCATACGCACAAATTCCATGATTTCTCCTAGCCATTTTGGACCTATTACATGTGGCTTAACCAGAAAAGGAAAGTGGAAAAGTCAGGCAATTATCCAATGAAGGTATTTAATGCAGGCAGTCAGTCTAGAACACATAGCAGTAAAACATTTTCTCAGAATCCCGTTTTGAAACTTGAATTATCAATAATGTCACCTTAGTCCCTCAGTGATTTGCGTACGTATTGCAAATTACTTGAAATGAAGACATTAGCTGGCAATATTTTGTCTATTTTCATAGAGAAAGAAGAAACTGACCCTGTTTAAATAAATATCAAAACCGTTTAACATAGACATTGGCAAGTTTATTTATTTATTTTTTCCCAGTGAGGTACATGATATACCATAAGCTCCAGCTGAATTCTGAAGCTGTTGCTTAGCTCTTCCTGTGGGCCTCCTCCAAATACAACTTCACCTAACACAGAAGTGGAAGAGGCAGGAGGGAGAACAAACACCCCTAGAGATTTCAGTGACTCATCTTAAATGGTCTTTTACATGCCTATGTACTTGTAGTTAAGAACCGTGGGGCTCAGAGTGCAAATATGTAAAGTACATAAATTAGCACCTTGAATCAAAAGCCAAGGTATGTTTTTTAACCAGCACTGAAATATGGATAAGCTCTCCCTCCCACTCTCCCACCGCTTAAAATGGCCCCACAGGAAGCAGGTAGGAAGATTATTTTGTTTTCCGCCCTCTCCAGCCCTACAGTTCTGTCCCAGGCAAAGGCAGCTCACTGGAGTTGTCCCAGCAAGCTTGTTATGTCTGAGAGTGAGGAGGAAGATGCTGAGAGCTGGGCTTTGTTAGTTTCATGTTTTCTGGAGCACAGTGTGGGTGTGCTATGAATACTGAGATGACATCAATTACAGAAGATAATACAAAAACTCGCTTAGCCTTAAGTATAAGACAAGGCCAAACAAATCTTCAGCTGGAACCTGACCTACCATCTGTTTTCAGCCTTGGTTGGCAAGACAATGTACTTGAGAAATCTCTGCAACAATCTACTGATCTCTAAAACCTACCTCTTTGTCCCATAGGGACTTCTGTCTTCCACAGCATGTGCGAGTATCTTCACGACCCACCCCTAGCATTACCCTCCCTGACACTGATCCGATAGTCCCTTAATCAACCAATTTGCTATTTCTTCCATCTCTAATACTTATGAGCTCATGTGCCTCAACCACCAAAGTTCTCTACCTCAACCCTAAAATTCCCCATAATCAGAGAACCTCCCATTGGCTATCTTCCCATCCATCAATTCAACTTCATCCGCATTGGGTTATCAACAAATTTGAAGTATGTGAGCCACTGAATTTTCAGCTTTTCTTTCCATCTTACTTTCTGGTCCTTCTGAGCTGCCATTTAAAACTTCCCACTTAAAAAATAATCCTTTCTTTTTTCTATTTACAGAAATAAAATATGCTCATGAACACTTCCTTCCTTAGCATCTTGCTATTCCATGATCTAGATATATGTTAAACAGTTGACCATTTTGACGATGTGCTCATCTAGAATCCTTTAGAAATTTGCTGTTTTGCCAAACACTATCTTCTCTCTGTAGGTTGTGTTCTGTTTTCTCCCTCTCCTGCTTCCCGGTTGATAAATGTCATTTAGAAGGAGTCACAAAAACCTGTTGATGGAAGCCATTTCTAATTCATGACCTCCAAGCTCACCTGATTCCTTCTTCACTGTTGGTGATCTTTTAATGCCTTTCTTGCCAAGTCACTAAGTCTCAACAACTGCTGTCCCTCATTTTCTTCACTTCCCCTAAGCTTCAAGCTGCCCTTGATTTTCCTCTTTCTGGACAGATGCTTTAAGATCACACTTGACTGAAAAGAGAAGCGTCATCTGAATTGACATATCCTGCAGAATTTGTGTGGTCCCTGCGCCTGATATTCTTTACCAAATGCAAATCTAAGCTTTCCCCAATCCCCAAGCTGCTATCTTCCCTGCCTTTTCACACAGAGGTTCAATGACTGCCCACACTCAACATAGCTCGCAGGCAGCAGAGCTAGGCTTCAAAGCCAAGAAACCTGGCTGCAAACTCCTGTGCTTAACCACTACACTGTGCTGCTTCACATTTACGCTACTGCCTTCTTTCTTCTTTCCTCATCTCCCAAGTATCTGAATCATCTGTGCTTCTTGTTTCAATCCTTACCATTCCTCTCTAATTCTTTGCAATTTCCTTTACAACCTCATTTGTGTCCTAAAATTATTCTCTCCAAAACGTCCCCACCCAAAAATTTTCTCTTGCTTGCACCATCCTCAACTTTTCCGGACAATTTGAATCTATAGGTAGAGGGAAAAACTGTGGGAAGAGAACTTGCATTTCCTAAGTGGTTTGTAGGTATCAGAACTTTTGCATATCTCTAACTTAATTCTTACAATAGCTGTATAATATTTCTTTTTCATAAGAAAAAGGTATTTGCAAAACACATTTGTTTATGGATTTATCTAAGTCAGAATTTATTTTAAGACAAAGAGAACTTCTTAGGATTCAATAGCAAGATGCAAAGCCCAAGTTTGAAAATGAGCAAACGATTTAAACAAACGCTTTACCAAAGACGGTTAAACCAATACTAAAAAAAGAATGCTTAACTTCATCATAGTATTAGTCTATTTTCATACTGCTATAAGACTGTGTAATTTATAAAAGAGAAAGGTTTAATTGACTTACAGTTCCAGATGTCTGGGGAAGCCTCAGGAAACCCACAATCATGGTGGAAGTTGAAGGGAAAGCAAGGCTGCTCCTTCACTAAGGCAGCAGGAAGGAGAATGAACACAGGAGGAACTATCAAACACTTATAAAACCATCAGATCTCGTGAGAACTCGCTATCACAAGACCAGCACGGGGAAAACCTGGCCCCATGATTTAATGATCTCCACCTGGTCTCTCCCTTTACACGTGGGGATTACAGGAATTGCATTTAATTACCTCCACCTGGTCTCTCCCTTTACAATGAAGATTACAGGGATTGCAATTCAAGGTGAAATTTTTGGGTGACACAGCCAAACCATATCGATCATTAATCATTAGGAGACAGCAAACTTAAAAAATACCACCTACACACACACTTGAATGGGCAAAATGAAGAAGACTCACAATACTAACTGTTGACAAATATGCAAAACAATAGTATACATTGCTGGTGGGAATGTAAAATTGTACAGCTAATTTTAAAACAGTTTGGCAATTTCTTATAAAGTTAAATATACATCTATCATGTAAATGTCTAATCTCACTAGTAGGCATTTACCCAAGCAAAATGAAAATGTATGCTCACGCAAAGACTTGTACTCAGATGTTCATAGCGGTTTTATTCATAATTGACAAAAACTGGAAACAACTCAATTGTCCATTAATTGTTGAATACCTAAATAACCTGTAATATTTTCAAAAAGTGGTTAACTAGTCAACAATAAAAGAGAATGAATTATGATATCCAGCAACAACATGGATGAATCTCAAAAACATTATGCTAAGTAAAAGAAGTCAGGCATAAAATATTATATATGTGAAATTCTAGAAAAGCCAAAACTATGTTGATAAGAAGCAGATCAGCTGTTGCTAGCAGCCTGCAGTGGAGGGAAGGATTTAAGTGTAAAGGGTATGAGGGCATCTTGGCTGGTGATGAAATGTTCTCTATCGTGGTTGTGGGGCTAGTTTCACAGTTATAAACATTTGTCAAAAATAATCAACATTCACTTTAAATGTGTGAATTTCATTGTTCATAAATTATCCCTCAATAGCACAAAAATATAAAAGGAGAGGTGAGAAAATTTCTAAATAATGATGAGAAAGGCTTCATTGACTGTAACTGTGTTCCCTCTTCACTCTCTCATTATTTCTTTTCTTTCTAGTCTTTCTATATTCCTCTACAGTCTTTTTCCTCCAATCCATAAATTTTATTTTCACAAGTGATTAGCTCTGCAAATTATCTGGCAATTTTTAATCATAGAAAGCGACTAGTAGATGAACATGAGAGGAGACAGCCTTTGTGGAATCGTGTGTTGCGGAGTTTCTTGCGACTAGATAAGCAAAGCTCTGCTCAAGTGAAACGTGGACATAACTACGTTATCTTAAGGACAGCTGCCAGGAAGGCAGAACCAAATTTGATGCTCCATCCCAGCAACTCTATCAGCCCTTCAGGTTGACATTTTCTGTCTCTCCTCCTTTCCAAGGTCTTGATTTTCTATTTCAGTTTCATCATCCTTATAATATACCTCTTTTTCATCAGCCACCTAAATTCTAAATTGGTAGAGAGAAGGAATATAAATAAGGGAAGTAAAATAACAATGATGATGCTTATGATAATGGAATTATTCCTATGTATGGAAAGGACTAAGGTGATTTATACTCTGCTTATAGTGCTTTTCCCAAAACACAGAGGTAATTAGTACTTCCTAGTACCAGTGTGTAATGGTCTGAAATTACAGGAAAAAAAATGTTCTCGTTTGTTTCTTACATATAGGAAGAACTAAATCTATTGCTGCACTTGTGAAAGCAACCTTATTTGAACTTTTTTTTCTCTCTCTTCTCTGTAGATCTCCTCTGTGGACACATTTGAACTTCTGACTTGAGGACATTTTCAGTTCTCAGTAGCCATCAAGGCCTGATGTGCAGGATGTTTTCTGGTTGCTCCCTACAGACTGTCTCTCTACCCCTCTCTTTTTTGGACTGCATCAATGGGCGTCTTTTTCTCTGTCATTATCTTAACTTGACGATTGGGAGGCACAAACAGGAGGGTGGGAGGGGGATGAAACTGGATTTCTATTCTCTTGGCTCTCTTTATGGCAATCTACACATTAATTGACTTTCTCTTTCGAAAGCCACACTGCTATCAGGTGCCTCATCCCCACCCTACAGTTATAGCGATTGGCTCCAGGTTCCATTGTGTGTTTTCTCTCCTTTCCCCTGCAGGCCTAGGTGTGGTAAAGACAGATCTCACAGGGCTTTGCCATTTCTTGTTGGCTGTCCCCAGCCCTGCTCTCATGGATTGAATGGTGGCCCCCAAAAAAGACATGTCCACATCCTAATCCCCAGAACCTATGAATATGATCTTATTCGGAAAAAGGATCTTTGTAGATGTAATGAATCCGAGGCTCTTGAGATGAGGAGATCATCTTTCATGATCAAGGTAGGCCTTAAAGCCAATTGCAAGTGTTCTTACAAGACAAAAGCAAAGGGAGATTTGACACAGACAAAAGAAAAAAAGACAGAGGAGAAAGTGATACAAAAGCAAGGGCAGAGCTTGGAGTGATGTGGTCACAAGCCAAGGAGGCCAAAGAATGCCAACAGCCACCAGAAGCTGGAAGAAGCAAGAAAGGTAATTCTCTAGAGCCTCTGAATGGAGTGCAGCCCTGCTGACACCGTGATTTTAGATTTCTGGCCTCCAGAACAGTGAGAGAATACTTTTCTCTTGCTTTAAGCCACCAAGTTTGTGATAATTTGCTTTTGCAGCCCAGGAAACAAATACACCCGCCCACACCTTGGTAAACAGACCCTCTTAAAGCTCTCGCCAGTTACACAGTTTGTATGTGCCTCTTATCTCCTGCCAAAGTCTACCAGATAGATCATATCTTCCAATGGGCAAGCGCCTTGATATTATAACTCTGAACTCCAGGAGAGTTCTGGTGATATGAAATGCAAAATTGGCATTTATACTACTTATTCTTATTAAATGTTATTTAAATTTGTGTATACTAATATAACTTTCTGTTCAGCATGTGGTAGGTCTAGATGTATAAGGTAAGCTACCAAGTTCCCAAATGATACTACTGTAGAGTTGTTTCTAGTGAAGATAGTTCCACAGTAAGGATTATAGTTTTTAAATGTTCTACGAACGGTCCTGTGCAGTGGGAATTGAGATCTGGAAAAGGAGACTTTTGGTTAGTTTCATGAATAATAATTTTCATGTCTAATTTCCAAAACTATGATCAAAGCAAGACTAGAGGTTAGGTGTGATGGTTCATGCCTGTAATCCCAACACTTTGTGAGGCTGAAGCAGGCAGATCACTTGTGTATAGGAGTTCAAGACCAGCCTGGGAAACATGGTGAAACCCCATCTCTAAAAAAAATAAAAATAAAAATAAAAATAAGTAGCTGAAGTGAAAGGATCATTTGAGCCCTGAAAGTAGAGGCTGCTGGGAGCTATGACGGCACCACTGCACTTCAGCCTGGGCGACAGAGTGAGACCCTGTCTTTAAAAAAATAAAGAAAAGAAAGACTAGAGTCACCAGGTAACCTACCTTCTAAACCAATTTTGTGGGAGACATCTAGCCAACACCAGTGTGAATGTTGTTAATAGACAGGCAGAGCCATGACAAAGTCCAGGGAAAATTAGAGAGGAGTCTCAAGACAGCTCTCATGGGAGCACCTATATTTAAGGTACAAGAGATGAAAGAAGAGGCAGAGGAATAATTAGAAGCACAGGAAGAGAATCAGGAGAGTAAGGAGTTTCAAGGCACCTGAAGACATGGAGTGTTTCTAAATCTGAACCTCAGAGGTTCAGAAGAATCAGTGCTAATAAAAAGCCATTAATTTGGGAACTTTCAGGAGAGTGCATGGGACAAAAGCCAGATTGCAAGAAAAGGGTCTGCTGATTACTGATAAGGGTTTACTGTGCAAGTCAACCTGCAAGTACACAAACAGCAGCTCTTCAGAGCAGTGGCTCTCAATGCTGGCTGTACTTTCTAATCCCTGGAGAGCCCTTAGACGATGTCAGCCCTGGAGGCACATCCCAGGCCAATCCAATCACAATTTTAGGGAGTGGAGTTCAGAAAATACCACCGCTTAAAAGCTTCTGGGTTCTTCTAACAAGCATCCAAAGACTGAGAATCACTGCTATGAAAGGATCAAAACCCCAGGCCCAGATCCAACATGCTGATTTGTTTTATAAAGTTTACTGAAAAATAGCTGCACCTATCCATCAGCTGGGGGATATTGTCAGTGGCTGCTTTCATGCTACAATGGCAGAGTTGAGTAGCTGGGAGGGAGACCACGTGGTGTACAAAGGTGGAAATATTAACCATCTGGCCCTCAATAGAAATCATTTGCAGATCCTTGGTATAAAACAGGGTTTCTCAGCCTTGGCACTTTTGACTATTTTTTTTTTTTTTTTGGAGAGAGAAAGTTTTGCCAAGTTGCCCAGGCTGCTCTTGAACTCCTGAGCTCAAGCAATCCACCCACCTTAGCCTCCCAAAGTTCTGGGATTGCAGGTGTGAGCCACTACACCCAGCCACTTTTGACAGTTTCTTTCTTTTTTTTTTGAGACAGAGTTTTGCTCTTGTCCCCCAGGCTGGAATGTAGTAGCGCAATCTTGGCTCACTGCAATCTCCACCTCCTGGGTTCAAGCGATTCTCCCACCTCAGCCTCTCAAGTAGCAGCGACTACAGGTGCCCACCACCACACCCAGCTAATTTTTGTATTTTTAGTAGAGATGGGGTTTCACCATGTTGGCCCGGGTGGTCTTGAACTCCTAACCTTGGGTGATCCGCCCACCTTGGCCTTCCAAAGTGCTGGGATTACAGGCATGATCTGCTGCACCTGGCCACTTTTGACAGTTTTGACAGGTTAATTCTTTATTATGGGGAGCTGTCCTGTACCTTATAAGAAGTTTAACAACAGCCCTGGCTTTTACCCACTAGATGCCAATAGCACCATCTTCTGATCCCCCACCCTCCACCTAGTCATGACAATCAAAATGCCTGTAAACACTGCCAAATGTCCCATGGGGTACAAAATCACCCTGATTGAGAATCACAGCTATAAAGTATCAAAGAATGTACAGTCAGTTCTTGTGATTCATAATAGTTACATTCTATACAGTCACTATAAACACTGGATTAGCAAATACTGAGCCATTGCTCCGAGAGAAAATACAGAGATAGGTTCCTACAAGTTTCTGGCCACAAGGTTTTCTGTCAACTGATCAATATATAACCTTATTTTATGTTTATTTTTAAAGACACCATAATTTAATATATATTCCTAGCAAAAAATTATATTATGTATTTCTGTATAATAAAAACACTAACTTAGAGGGGTTTAACACTTTCCTGTCCCCGGGCATGACCATAAATTTTTTCGGTTTTCAGCCTTGTAATTCAGCTCATGAATCCACAAATTCAGCAATTTTTCCATTTTTTCCTATAGCTTCATCATGCACTATTGATGCTATGTGAGCACTTTCCAGAGAGGTCTCATGTATAGATTGGTGAATTTCTGCTTCGTTTTTCTGAATGTACGATATTACTGATGGCCTAACGTTGAACTTACAGCCAACAACACTATAACTCATGCTTGAATGAAGCTTGCTCAACACATATTTTCTCTATATCGCACAATGCAGTCTTCTCGTATTTAGAAACTCCAGGCAGCACTTCAGCATTATAGATGGGGCTTTTTTTTTTTTCTAGATGGATTCTTGCACTGTCGCCCAGGCTGTAGTGCAAGTGGCACGATCTCTGCTCACTGCAATCTCCACTTCCTGGGTTCAAGCAATTCTCCTGCCTTAGCTTCCCCAGTAGCTGGGATTACAGGTGTGAGCCACCGTGCCTGGCTAGTTGGGGCTTTTAAAAACAGAGAAGTCACCAACAAAAACACGAAAATGCAAAAAAAAAAAAAAAAAAGTAGCAATAAGTAGACTGCAAAAAAAGGACACAATTTACTGCATGAGAGCTGAAACAAGGAGGCAGAGTATTGCCTTGTTCAATCTCAACTGGAAATGTGTATAGCAAGGGACTCAAAGTTTTCACCAACTCTGCACATATCTACAAATGATTGCAAAAGTGCCACAAATATTGACTTTGGAATCACAGAACAATTTTAGCAAGTAGACCAAATAATAATGAAGATCAACTATGTAACGGATCAACAATAAACTACTAGAATGTAAGTATGGACATATGGAGAGGAAGCAGAATTTATTTATCTTTATGTTTCGAGTGTTTAATGCATACAAATGTTCAGTAAATAGTTGTCTAATAAATTAATGAATGCTCAAAATGGGAAAATATTTTAATCTGCTTGTGGTGCTTTTGAAATTAAACAATTCTTACATATAGCATGAAGAAGAAGGAGAATTTATGAAAGACCTAGTGATTTTTATGGATTGCTTTATACCTTTCAAAGAAGTTTGAAGCTTGGCAAGTGCTTATCCAAATGTGGAGAACACAGATGAAACTTAGAGATAGCATAATAGGACAGGCAGAGAAGATGACAAGTATGAAGTTTAGGCAATTTGCAGGTCTCCTTTAACTAAAGGAAGTTTAGAAGATCGGTGCCCACCCATTCTGACCTCTGAAGACTCAGTAAGATCAGGCCAGCTCTGTACATCTCAAGGAAAGTCATAATTGCCTCTGTGAATCTTCATGATATTTAAAATAAACTTTAAGATTCAGTTAATCATCCAGGCCTGGTGACTTAGGCCTGTAGCCCCAGCACTTTGGGAGGCTGTGGCAGGAGGATCAGTTGAACACAGGAGTTTGAGACCAGCCTGGGCAATACAGGCAAACCCTGTCTCTTAAAAAAAAAAAAAAAAGAATTCAATTAATCATAAAATAGGGGTAGCTTTGATCATTAAAGGATAAATCCTTTTCTTCATGTTTACACACCACCCAGGAGTCCCTTTACTGTCTGCAATTTCTATGAAGAATTCCTATTCTCTTGGAAATCATTGTCAAACACCATAATTTTTGCTAACGCCCAAGATCACTATAATAATAGTGGCAATGAGATCTTACATTTTAAAATTAGCAATAATAGCTAACATATGCTATCATCCATAGCGCTTATTATTTACCAGGAACATTTCTCAATGCACATACATGTATGCATATATATATCATTATATATTTAATCATTATATATTTCATATATATAAAATACAACGACCTTTGAGAAGAAACAGTTGTTGTCCTCTCCATTTTATGGTGAGGAAATTGAGGCACTGAGAGGTTAAGTAACTTGTCCAGGGTCACACAGCAATTAAAGGCAAGGGCTCAACAATAACAATGACAAAGGTAAGTATCCAAGGCAACCGATATGTTAGCATGATTGTGGTAATCATTTTACAATAGATGTGTACGTGAAAAATCACGTTGCGTACCTTAAATACATAAAATTTTTCTTAATTACACCTCAATAAAGCTGGAAAAATTAAATCAGTAAATACATAAAAACAGAGGAAAAGTTCAAACCTAAGTCTGTCTCCAGACTCCTTCCGACAAAAATCTATCTGTATAAACAATAAAAAGAGACTGCACTATAGTTTCATGTTATTAGGAAATATATCTTTGACTGAATTTTCTGAGTCTGCAGACCTATTGGTCACTCAGTAATATTTGTTGATCATATAGTCACTGAACACTGGTAAAATACAAAACTTTACTCTCCTTGAGGAGTTTATATCTTTTTACCGGAGCTTGACAAGGAAAGACATCTTTCTGCTATGTGGTTGTTTTATTTTGTTATCTGTTTCATACAATCTTCTTTTTCTCTTTTTTACTAGTGTAACTTGCCTCAAAATTAGTTATAACATGAAAAATAAAGTCATGTCTTTGTCATAGGGGTTTAAGTCACAGAAAAAGATAATCTGTCAAAGTGTTATTAACCATTTTCTTTTCTTTTCTTTCTTTTTTTTTTTTTTTTTTTTTTTTTGGATACAGAGTCTTGCTCTGTCACCCAGGGTGGAGTACAGTGGTGCAATCTCAGCTCACTGCAACCTCTGCCTCCCAAGTTCAAGCAATTCTCCTTCCTCAGCCTCCCAAGTAGCAGAGACTACAGGTGCATGCCACCACACCTGGCTGGCTAATTTTTGTGTTCTTAGTAGAGACAGGGTTTCACCATGTTGGCCAGGCTGGTCTCAAACTCTTGACCTTGTGATCCTCCCACCTCAGTCTTCCAAAATGCTGGGATTATAGACGATTTTCATAAGAATGAAAATATGATCCTGGGAAGCCCAAAAGGTACTGTAGCATGAATAGAAGAAACAATTGTTTCAACCTGACATACTTTACTCCACATAAACTAAGATGATTTAAGGACAGATATCACCTGATACAGTGACTGCCAGAGAAGCCTAGAAAACATACTATGTTTTATCCGCAACAAAATTAATCATGTGCAGAACGGCTAAATCTGATAGACAATTCTTATCCAGTGCTTGTGGCTGCATATGAGTCTTAGTGCCAAACAGAAAGAGAAGAAAACAAAACAGACAAGAGGAGACTGAAACAAGGGGGTGTTTACACTATTGTTTACATTCTTCACAGCAGAAATTTTCTTTAAAAAAAACAAAAGCAGAAAATGAAGCAAGCAGGCCTGTCATAATGTTATCAGAGTCAAATAATCAATCTATTTTTGTAGAATAGATTTATAAAATAAACTAGCCCAAACAAAAGCAATTAACACATGACGCCTTAGGAAAGCACATCTCACCCACTAAGAAAGATTCCCGTGCAATCCAGAGCAAGCTTTTGATTTGAGGCAAGGACTGTGTGGAAAAATGAAAGTAAGGATGCTCATCAGGTCTGAATCAAAGTCACAGACTCTATCCTTGACTAATCTTTGTCCTTTTAAAAAGCCCCCTTAAAATTTTCAGCTGCCTTGTGTTTAAAAGAACTGAAATAAAAGTTGATAGGAGGCAATTAGCAGAACATCAGCAGTATGGTAAATAGTGATTTTTTTTCCCCTTAAAGCAATCTAACCTCATTGAATAAAAATAAAACTACAGTTTTTTTCATTATTGCATTTCTTAAGTAAAATCTCACCTAAATATGATCTAATCTCACTAAGCAAGAATAAAATCATTGGTGGGGAGTGAGAGTGTATTGTTATCTTCTCTCTTAAATATAATCACATATTCCCAGTCAAATGTCTCCATATATTTGACCTATGTACTTACAGTTTATAAAATTTGGGATTTTTAGTAAATAATATTTGCTACAGTATATCCTAATATTATAAGATAATATGACATCATGCTGGTATATCTAAAGTCACAAACAATCTAAAACACATAATGTTTTCTACGTGAGCCCTATTTGTTATTTCCTTAATTTTAAATTCGTGAAAAATGTATCTTATATTAGATCTACAGTTTTAAGAAGTGCATGGAGAGTCTCTGTTAATGGCATGAAAATTAAACAGAAAGTGTGAACAGGTTTTGAAATGGGGTTATTGAGGAAATGAGGAATGCTCCTATCCCTGGATCTTGTTAAAAATAGGACAGAGACTCATCTGTCTGGGCTGGTTTTGGGTGTGGCCCCGACTGGAGGCAGGAGGATGGACTAGAATAGATGACCTCACACTGTCCCTGACATCCTGAGGACACTACAATTCTGGAAATGCCTGGATTCAGGCATCATGGGAATGAGTGAGAGAAAAACTCTCTGGGTTTTTAATTGAACCACCAAGGCCTCTAAGAAGTAAACACATCCTTCATTTCTGTAGGTTTCTGTAACTGAATAACACCTAGAATATATAGGCATCCTCATTTTACACAACCAATGCATTAATCATGGTGGTGCTAGAAAGGATCTCAGAAATTATCCAGCCTTAGGGGGACCCTCACATATTTTGAAAACTTGAATTCCCCAGGGATCCAGGGGAGCACACTATTTAAAGGTGTTCTGTATTGAATCCTTTTGTTAAGAAAATATTCAGGCTGTTTTGCATTTTTTGCTTGTCCATAATTTCTGGTTTTCCTAAAGTGAGGTATACTTGTACTGCCTTAATTTTCACTGCTACATTTAAGAATTTCTTTAATGATTGAATATTTACTGAGTGCATTATTGTATAGTTACTAAAATTATAACTATAAAAGCTATACAACATAGAAAAATGTAAATAAAATGTTACATGAGAATGACTGAACCTGAAATTGTGCATTTGTTATGATTATAATTATATAAAAATCATAATCATATGTGAATTAAGATTAGAAGAAGCTTTTACAAGATTAGAGTAGATAAATACACAATGTTACAGAAAATTTACATAAATGTTTCCACTAATGATGAAATTAATTAGAAAATTAACTGAATTGCTTGTATCATCCATTGGCTCTTTGCTTAAAGTGAAATAATGAGGCACAATGCAAGGAGCATAAACCCAGTTCAAATCATGATTCCTCTACTCTGAAGGCTTAGGCAAGATTAACCTCAGGGAGTTTTGTCTTCTCATCTGCAAGTGCAAAGACAGTAACCTATGCAGCAGGGGGATTGTGAGGATTAAGTGAGATAACATTAAGTAATTGTCTGACATTGTGTAAAAGCTATCAAGTGTAAGAAATTCATAGAAGTCAAATGTGAGCATGACCTCCAGGAAGCCAACTAGAAAATGGCTGTTTTCTTGCAGGATCCTGGTGGGTGCCCTGACCTATACAGACTCTGCCCATTCTCCACCAACACCAATTACCCAGGAGTTTAGTAGATAACTAACTGAGTAACCCAGGAAATTATCAGGTGATCTCGTCTCCCTGCATAACACTGACTAAGGGATGTTAGCTCCTCCCTCTGAGTACATAAAAGACCAATCTTTCAAAAAGTTTGGTTATCTTAATGATTGCTCAGCAATTAACACCACTGCCCTGTAATCAAATT
The DNA here is from genome assembly GCA_963573385.1 of Cacajao melanocephalus. Classification (NCBI taxonomy): domain Eukaryota; kingdom Metazoa; phylum Chordata; class Mammalia; order Primates; family Pitheciidae; genus Cacajao; species Cacajao melanocephalus. The sequence continues at coordinate 10,645 of CAUYLG010020199.1, read as the reverse complement.
ATTCAGGAGTCACTTTCTTCCAAACATCAGGTGCAGTTACTGTTCTGAATGCTAGATTAGATTTCCTTCAACCCAATAGGCCAGGCGTCTTCCAAACAGAAAATATTCCAACAAAAACACTTTGGCAGCACAGAATTACTTGCATTTCATTATCCTTGCCGTGCCCATCACAATGTATATGCCAAACACAGAAAGTCCTGGCAAAGATTGGATGGTTTACAATCACTGCCTTCTGCATTGAGCATACAAGAAATGGAAACAATTGAGGGTCGTCTGAGCTGGAATTTAGTCCTCTAGACAGATTTACAGTCTTGCTTATGCTCCAATATCCATTAAAATGTGAAGGTTGCAAACATAAAAAGGCTCACACAATCCTAGGAGCATAATTTGATGGAGAGTTATATCCCCAAAAGTGCAAGTGAACAGCTTAGTGTCAATCTGTTTGAAAACTATCACATTGGATGAATTTTAGGTCCCCATTGTTGTTCAGTATTCCCTATCAGTGACAAAGAGGAAGTGGGAAAATTTTCAACCCCGGTATGATAACAAATAAGACAAAAGTATTAACACTTAACAATATAAGAATATTGCTTGCCGGGCGCGATGGCTCACGCCTGTAATCCCAGCACTTTGGGAGGCCGAGGCGGCCAACACGGTGAAACCCCGCCTCTACTAAAAATACAAAAAATTAGCCGGGCGTGGTAGCACGCGCCTGTGGTCCCAGCTACTCGGAAGGCTGAGGCGGATGAATCGCTTGAAGCCAGGAGGCGGAGGTTGCAGTGAGCCGAGATTGCGCCACTGCACTCCAGTCTGGTGACAGAGCAAGACTCTTTCTCAAAAAAAAAAAAAAAAAAAAAAGAATTTTGAAGGTAATAGTAATATGTACCCTGAAATTAAAATACTCTCTACAGATAGAATAAGAGAAATGAAGATGTAGACATAAATGCTAATAAATGGGCTTGAGATCATAATGGAACACAAGTTAAAGATACTGGTAAATCAATAGTGGGTTTATCTTGTTCTTTTTATAATAACAGAACATAATACTATCTTAAAAGTAGGGTGTACAACAAGAACTCAGTAGAGCACATACTTTATTGAACATGAGATGGCATCCTACTAGACTATCCAACTGAATCATGATGTAGTAAATTACAGGAGACCTAGAAAATGCATCTAAATATAGAAAATATTTAAAGGAAAGATGAAAGGCCTGGGGTTATTTAGTCAACAGAAAAGATGCCTGAGAAGCTATTTATATCACAGAACACTGACTAAACATTATCTATCTTCCACAGAATGAAATGTGATTTCTTAATGTCACAAATTGCAGTTTGAGCACCTAGAAAGAAAAAGGGATTTCTTGATAATAAAAATGACTAACCTCTTGAATAAGTTATTGAAGGAAGTTATATGGTCCTATAAAGTTCATGGGTCAAGAATAAATGAGAAGCTCTGCTTATGTGAGCTAGTTTGATGCTAAGGAGGCCCAAGGTATTAGATCAGAGAATGTCTAAAGGTTTTAGCCAAGTCTTGTATGCTATAAATATTTTTACTTAATTCCTACCTTTGCTCCACTGTTCTTTTTTCCATGCATGCTCTCCCTAGGTGATCTCATCCTTCTTTTACTTTTAACCACAACCCATATATCGTTGTTGACCCCCAAGTCTGTCTCTATCTCAGACCTCTCGTCTTACTTAGCTTTAGACTCACAGGTATGAGCACCTACTGAACACACTCAAATGTTCACTGGCATGTCAAAATCAGTAACACCCAACCCCTACAAAATACTTTTACATAAACATTCATTGCAGCACTATTTACAATAACCAAAAGCCAAAAACAACCCAAATTTCCATCAACAGATGAATGGATAAATGAAATGTGATATATATATATAGGTATGTAACAGAATATTTTTCAGCCATAAAAAGGAATGAAACACTGAAACATGCTACAAGCAGGTAATCCTAAAAAATATTATGCCAAGTGAAAGAAGCCAGGCAAAAAAAGATCATAGATGATTGTATAATTCCATTTACATGAAATATCCAGAGTTGGTAAATCTGTAGAAACAGAAAGCAGATTGTTGGTTACCAGGGGCTAGGAGGAGTGGGGAATGGGGAGTAACTTCTTAAAGAGTAATTTTCTAAATTAACTTTCATGCAGCAAACGTTTATTGTATGAGTAAGTAAGTAGACTAAGGAATAAGAATGTGCTCATTTGAAGCTTCTATATACATGGCGGTAGTAGCCAGCCTCCAAGAGCATCATTAATTATGCCCACCCTAGTATTTACCTTCTTGTATAGGCATTGTCCCTTGCCACATGGTGACTAATAGAATATGGCAGATTGATTGTTAAGTCATTTCTGAGATGAGGTTTTCAGCTTATGTCTTGGTTGATCATACCATCTCACACTCTGTCTCCTGTCATTCACTCTGGAGACAGCCACTGCCATGTCAGGAGCAGTCCTGTAGAGAGAGACTCATATAGAGAGGAGCTGAAGATGCCAGTTAACAGCCATATGAATGAGCTTGGAAACAGATCCTCCAGCCCCAGTCAAACCTTCAGGTGACTACTGCACCAGTTAATAGCTTAATCTCATGAGAGACCCTGAGCTGGAATCCAACTAAGCCACTCTCAAATTCCTGACCCTTAGAAACCATGTGAGATAATACAAGTTTGTTGTTTAAGTTGATAAATTTGGGGAATAACTTCATCAGCAATAGATTATGAATACAATTATTGAACCTCCACAGTAACCATGGCAATTGTTTGGAACTCAGACCAACAAAGTGTTTTTTGAGGGTGTGTACTTCTTACTAATATTGTTTAGTAATAAAAAGTGTGCTCAGTAATAATATGAAGCAGGCAGATTTTTAGTTACTTTCTTATTGTTACATTCTTCATAGATAATGCACTCCTTACTGCCTATACCTAGAATGGATCAGTGACACTGCTTTTATACATCTTGGCTCTAGTTTAAGCCGTTGTCACTTCTCTGGAAAAATTGCAGTATCTGCTTCTAGTCTCACCTATCTTTCCTAAATCTATCTACCATGTCGATGTCAATGTATTCTTTCTAATCATAAATCTGACCTTGTAACTTAGATTGCAGCTCAGATTTCATAAAACCCCTTAATAATGCCCTTTGGCCAACAGAATAAAGCCCAGGTGATTTACAATGCTCCTTCCTTCCTTCCTTCCTTTCTTCCTTCCCTCCTTCCCTCCTTCCTTCCTTCCTTCTTTCCTTTCTTTTTTTGAGATGGAGTTTCACTTTGTCATCCAGGCTGGAGTGCAGTGGTGCCATCTTGGTTCACTGTAACCTCCGCCTTTCAGGTTCAAGCAATTCTCGTGGCTTAGCCTCCCTAGTAGCTGGGATTACAGGCGCCCACCACCACGCTTGGCTAATTTTTGTATTTTTAGCAGAGATGGGGTTTCACCTTGTTGACCAGGCTGGTCTCAAACTCCTGACCACAAGTGATCTGCCTGTCTTGGCCTCCCAAAGTTCTGGGATTACAGGCATGAGCCACCGCACTTGGCCACAAGGCTCTTTCTATTGACTATGCTTAAAATATTTTTAAAATGTCACTCATTGCACAGTGGTATTCTAATAAAGTTCTCATGATGTGGGCCCCTACTTAAGTTTTTCCAGCTACAGTCCCACTTACCTCTGTATGTGCCTTAGTCCAATTGTGCCACTATAACAAAACACCACAGACTAGAAATAAACAGCAGGAATTTATTTCTCACAGTTCTGGAGGTTGGGAGGTCCAAGATCAAGGTCTGGCATTCAGTGTCTCCTGAGGGCCTTCTTGCTGCATCCTCACATGGCTAAGAGCAGAAGGGCCAAGTGGGCCTAACTAGCTCCCTCCACCCCTTTTATAAGACACTAGTCCATTCATAAGGGCAAAGCCCTCAAGACTTAATCACTTCTCAAAAGGTCCCACCTCTTAAAAACAACACAATGGGGATTAAGTTTCAACATGTGAATTTTGGGGACATTCAGACCATAGCAGCACATACTTGGCATTCTAAGTCATAATGAATGATTTGTAGATATCCAAGCATACACTTCTGCACATACTGATCTTTTTGCCTGGAATTCCCCAACTCTCCAACTCTGCTCCTCCTCCATTCCAGTTGTGTTCTTATTTACTGAGTGAATTCATGTGATTGATGTTTCGAGAGAGGTTCAGACTGGGAACCATGGGAGGGGTACTCAACCCAACCTGGCGGCTGAAGAAACTCTAGGTATAACTGAGTCTTGTAGAAAGAGTAAGAATGAACCAGGTGAAGAAAGGTGAAAGGTGCCCTAGGCAAATGGATTAGAAAAGGCCAAAGTTGGTCTTCCAACCCTCCAACCCTTCTAACCCTTCCAACCCTCACCATACAACAATATGGTGAGGGTTGGAAGAAGCAGGCAATGGAAGGAAGAAAGAACTCTACACCAAGAGGTAACATAGTGGAAAAGAATCTGGAAAAATGAGACGAGCCTAGACAGGAAGGAAGTTATGGTAAGAAGCATGAAGTCAATAGCGCTTCTCAAGCTCTGGTGGGATTGAAGAACACATTCTGAAAATTTAAAAATGGTATGTTTCATTGTGATGAATTTGTTTAAAAGCGTATTACCATTTATAAAGAAAATACTTTTCTTTAGCAATGACATATAAAATTTTAGTTTCTTAATTTAGGTCTGATGATTAATATCTGAGAAACATTAGGCTAGAAGATTTACATACAAACATTCCTGCAGACTATAAAACAATTTCCCATTCATGATAAAACCTCATCCTAGGTCATAAGCATTGGTTCCCTTTTATCTATGTTCTTACTTGTTTAACCTTCTAAGAACTCTAACATATATGCCACCAACACCTTCATCTTGCAAAAACTATTGCCTTTCTGTTTAAGTGTTCAGTAAATGTATTGCAGATACAACCTAGTTACCTAGTATAGAAACAAGAATAGTAACCACTCAGTAATGTTCCAAGTTCTGCATAAGACCTTTCTCATGAACCTAAATCCCATTTACAATTCACTAATGCTGTAGCACAGGGGCTTTATGTATCAAAATATCTCATTTTATCCAATTATTTCAACAGTCTCAGGCAGATGGCATTAGAACAAAGGCATTAATCAAAACTAATTTGTTTGGTCCACTTCTGATTAATTATAAAAAAAAAGTTTACCTTTGGTTAGAAGAGAAAACAGATTGTAGATCTTGGAAGGACTAGTTCATGCCTCAAGGTTTTTAACTTGCTGCTGCTTCTATAGGAATACAACCCTCCATTTTTTACTCCATAAAAGGTTCTTATGGCTGACCCATTCTTACTCATCATACTTCCTAGAAGAGGTTTTCCCCTACTACTTTAGGATTCGTAACCCAACTCCCACAAAGTTACTCTCCTATTGTCTTGTTGCTTTCTTCATATAATTTATCAAGACTTATCATTGTTTTTTTATCTGTCTCTCTCACTAGACTGTAAGCTCCGTGAGGCAGGCATCAAGTCTGTTGTATCCCCAGTGAAGAACACTGACGAGCATAGAGGATGCTTCTTCAGTGTTGGCACAGATGTAAATGTACAACCACTCTTGGAAAAAAGCCCTTCATGGCTCATGCTTTTCCTACGGGTCATTTTGGCACAAAATTTTATTAAGATTCTTCCGTGAGCTTCTTCCCACAAATGTGATAATCATGTAGAACACATTTTTAAAAATTTGTCATTATTTAAAATTTTTAAGGCAAGCTTTTTTTTTTTTCTTTTTTTTTTCTTTTTTTTTTTTTTTTTGAGAGAAATGGCTGATACCTGACTCAGCTCTGGGCATGAACTGTATAAGAACCTAGGACAATCTTACCATGCTAGAAAGCTAAAAAGAAAAAAGAAAAAAGAAAACTGTCAAGACTATTAGAGTCTGCTAGAGACTGTTTTGTTTCTGTTTTTGTGTTTGTTTTTCTTAAGACATGAGGCAATTTGAAGGGGCTCCTATTGGCGAAAGATGAGATAATTTGAGCACCAACAAGAATAATGACTGCAATGGATTGAAGCAATTCAAATACAGTATATTAAAATCTACAAATTCAGAATCTTACTTAAAAATATTTAGCTTTGGAGTTTCCTAGGGCACCAACTCATTCTCCTAAAAATTGATAAAGAGAAGAAATTTATCCTACTTTTCCTTTGCTAGCTATATTTTAAGTTAACCAAAGAGTTGAAGAGAGAACATTCTTCTCCATAGACAATTTCTAATTACTAAGTGCAGAAGAAATTATAAAAAGACAAAACTGACAATTTGTAACTCCTAATTTAAAAAAATAGATTGAGGTAACACTCACGAATGTTGAAAAATATCCTGTGAATGGTTGATGGGGAACTCTAATGAATAAGTCAGACTGATAATGCCTGGACTTCTGATCAACTTAACATCCCTAAAAATAACACAACCAGACATTACGATTTTCTGATGGGATACACATAACATCACCTTCCCTATGTGTGTTCAGTACCATCTAGGAAGTATTCTTTGTCAAAAATAAAAGTGAATCTGCATCTAATCAAACCTCTAGAACTAACCATCATTGTAAATGACACCTTGAGGTTGCAATCAGCCATGTGGGAAATTCTACAGGACAAATGATGCAAATCCTTTAAAGAGTAAATATCAAATTTAAAAATGAGTGGGGACAAACTTTTTTATTAAGAGAGTCTTAAGAGACATATCGACCAAATTTATTTGTGGACATTGTTTTAACCTGATTTAAATAGAAAAACTACAAAAAAATGATTTTTAGACAACAGTAGAATAATGAACAATAATTGGGTATTAGCTCATATTAACAAATTATTGCTAAATTTGTTGGGTGTGACAATGATACATGTTTTTAAAAAGTTATTTGTTAGAGGAAGGTACTAAATAGTTACTGGTCAAATACGATGCTTGAGATTTACTTTGAAATACTCTAGAAAAATAAAAGTGTGTGTGTGTGTGTGTGTGTGTGTGTGTGTGTGTTAGAGAAAGAGAAGAAACAAGAATGATAAAATGTTGATGAATGTTGAAGCTGGGTGTTAGGAACAGAGGGTTCCTCTGCTTTTGTATTTGTTTGAAAATGATCATGCTTATAATTAAAAGTTGATTTTTGTTTTAAAATGTTTTCACATGAAATGCAGCAAAAATGCAAAAGAACTTACGGACACTAGAAGAAAAATATTGAAATGCATTCTCGTGTATCAATCACCAGAGGAAAACTTCAAACATTATGATTTCTAGAGGTCTTCTTTGGCCCCTCCTTAAATACGTCATCCTTCTTCTTTCTAAGTGATACTATTCTGAATTTTATGTTATTATACCTTTGATTTTCCTTATAAAAGTTTTTTAAAACTACTCTTGCACCTATTCTTACATAACATACTGTTTACTTATTTTTTTCTGTTTTTGAACTTCATACAAATAGAATCATGCTTTATGCATTCTGTTTACTTGCTTTTTTCTTTCAACATCAATTTTGAAATGATCCATGTTGATGCTTTTAACTGCAGTTTATTCATTTTTGTTTCTGCAAAGAGTTCTAATGTGTACACATACTAAAACCTTTTTAATCCATTCTACAGTTGGTAGACATTTGAGTTATATTCTACATATTATGAACATTCCTGTACATTTCTCCTGGTGCACATATGAAAGAATTTCTTTAAGGTATGTACCTGTTACAGTGTTGTAGGAAACATGTAAATGAAATTGAGGAATGCCAAATTGTTTTCTAAACTGGGGGTTAGCCCAATTTACATTTCCTCCAGTAAGCAGTGTTTTCAGATTTCCCCCCTTCCACATTTTCACCTACTCTTAGTATTTTTAGACTTCTTAATTTTTGCCAATCTGGTGAATAAGAAATTGTATAGTATTATTATTTTAATTTGCCTTTCTCTTATTACCAATGAGTGTAAGAATCTTTTCATATGTTTTCTGGATATTTGTGCTTCTTCTGTGAAAAACACATTCATTCTTTTGTTCATAATCTAACAAGTTGTTTCTCTTTTTCTTATTATTTCCAATGAATTCTTTATACATTCGGTATATTAACTTTTTGTGTTATATGTATTACAAGTAACTGTTTTGTGGCTTTTATCACTCTTTATAAAATCCTTCAATGAACCAATGTTCTTAATGTTAACAGTCAAATTTGTCAATCTTACACTCTTGTTCCTGTTATTTCACCAATCTTTCCTATTTCAAGGTCAAAAAGATATTCTTTTATATTGTCTTCTAACAGCTTTTTACTTTTGTTTTTCACCTCTAGGTCTTGATTCACCTCAATTTTCCCCTCCTCCCTTGGTATTTGTGAAGCAGGGCTCCTATTTCATTTTTTCCATATGGATTGCCAGTTGACCCCAAATCATTTATTGAAAAGTTCATTCTTTCTCCACTGCTCTATAATACCAACTCAGTCATAAATCAAGTGTCTATATAAGCATGGGTCTGCTTTTGGGCTCTCTAAAACAGGCTGAATTTCCATCATCCAGAAAAAACAGTAAGTAGAACAGTCTAAGTTTGGCAGTTTCCCTTATTACCTCAAACCTAGAACTTTTGCGATTGTTCTCGATTTACTTCTCTTCCTTCTGTCACTCTTCCAAACCATCATTCCTAGTCCCTAAAGCACAATTTAGTTCATGTCAGTTCTCTGTTTAAAAACATTAAAGGGGCCCACATTGGGCACTATTTTAGGCTCCCCTGGCCTGATAGTGAACCACTCCACCTTACCTTCCAGATCTGCATTAACTTCAACAGTGCCTACAATATAGTAGACACAGAAAATACAGCTTCCTTACAGGATTTCACATAGGTAAATGAGAGGGACATGATTTGCTTCCTGGCATAGTCAAAATGTTCTTACCTATACTTTTATTTATTTTGTTTTTGTGAAATATGTATGATCTAGGAATTTCTCTAAATCAGTTATTATAAGGGTTTTAGGTCCCTATTTTGTCATTGTTCTTAAGTATCTTACTAACCCTGTTTTAAAATGTTATCATATAAAAATATAACTGTTTAACAAAATCACGCATTCCAGTTGAGTTTAATTTACCTTGTACTACTAACAAAAGACTCTCCAAAAACCAAAATGACAAAGTAATCAAGGTCTATTTAATAACAAACGCAATGTTTTATTGCATTTTATTAGATGTGCCAGAACCCTAATTTGAGGATGCTTGCTTACCTATGCTAACTGTACGTACATTTTGGTATTAGCTCTCTCTTTGAGCTGGGATATAAAAGTCTTCTGCAGGCAGCTTCGGGGACCAATTAACTCCATTAAATTATATCCAGTTATGTAGTGAACTGAACCACTGCTCGTCTGGGGCTGTCTAGAGCTGTGACAATTAGGAGATGGAGAGAGGCAGAGAGATTGATTTTATATGTCACCGAAGCACACTGCAACAGTATGCCAGCGTGACTTTCAAAATGGCCTTAAAATATTCCAAACTCAGGGAGTTTCCTTGCTCCTGAGTGGGAGTTGACAGACTGTCTGGCAGCATTAGAAAAAGGCAGAGAAAAGCTGATGTCTATATTGCGTCCTCTAATATTCTGCCTTTTTGCGGCATCACCCCCTTAGAAGGATCCGTCTATTTGTTGTGAGGGGTGTGTGTGTGTGTGTGTGTGTGTGTGTGTGAGCGCGCGCGCGCGCGAGTGTGCGTGTGTGTGCTTTGCCTCCCCTTGTGCAAGGGGCATGATTTCAGCCCTCACATCTGGGAAAACCAAACCGAAGGACGCTAACTCTCCCAAGGTCACCTAGAAGATTAGTCTTGTGGCTCCGGGTAGGTGGTGTGTGGGAGGAACAGAACCCAGGTGTCCGGACTCCAGCTTTGTTGGGCATTAAATCATTTTCCTTCCCTTGCGAAAAAAAATCATTGGGGGGTGGGAAGTGAGAGATTAATCAGATTTCCTCTTTTCCCTTATTTCCCCTCCCCCTGACGAAGATAAAAACTCGGGAAAGCAAAAGAGGTGCCCGCCCTGCAGTTCTTAAGCAGGGTCCCCCCAATCCACTCCCACCCCAACCCCCACTCATACCCCCACTCCCACTCATTTCCCCACCCCTGACACAAAGCGATCTGGACTCCCAGGGCTTCCGCCAGTCCTACCGCAAGCCTAGGAGGTGAGGAGTGGTTAAAACTCAGCCCTCACCTCCAGCGGGTCCCGGGCTCGGCGGCGCCCAGGCCCCGCCCCCGCCCGCCCTTCCCCCACGGCCTCGGAACGCCAGCCCCTCTCCTCTCTCCCCAACGGGCGCACCCATCCCAGATGCCGCCTGGCACCGAGCGCAGCCGCCGCCGCCGCCGCCGCCGCCGCCGCACTTTCCGCTTGTATTGATCACCTCTCAGCCCCGCGCAGCCGGCTCGCCCGAGCGGACCGCGGCCAGCGCGCCAGCCCTTGGCAGCCCCGGAGCAGTCGGGCTCCGGGAGGAAACTCCTTGGGAGCGCCCTGTCCGGGGTGCCCTCTGCGCTCTGCAGTGTCTTTCTTTCTGCTTGGGAGGAGGAGGAAGAGGAGGAGGAGGAGGAGGAGGAGGAGGAAGAGGAGGAGGAGGAGAAGGACGTCTGGTCCCGGCTGGGAGGTGGAGCAGCGGCAGCCGCAGCAGCAGCAGCCGCCGAGGC
>CAUYLG010020197.1:0-28960 GCA_963573385.1 Cacajao melanocephalus | reverse complement strand
CGGGGGTGTGTGGGGGGTAACTTGGGGTGGGTTAAGGGTGGGTGGGGAGTTGGGTGGGGATAACATGGGGAGAAATGCCAGCTATAGGTGATGGGGAGGAAGGCAGCAAACCACATTGCCATGTATGTATGCAAAAATCTTGCATGTTCTTCAAATGTACCCCAAAACCTAAAATGCAATAAAAAATAAATAACTTTTTAAACAATCAAATTAATATTTTTTCCTTACTCATTTTTCTCTAGCAGGACAGCGATAAATACAACCTAGAGATACAGATTAACTGTGATTCAAATCTCAGCACAGCTCCATAGCTTACTAATTGCTTGTCTTGCAGCAAGCCCTTATTTTTTTCAAAGCAGCTTTCTATCATATAAAAATGAGGATAATACTCTCCTCATAAGAGAGATGAAAGGTAAGGATAATGTATTTAGAACATCAAGATGAATTTCAGAGGTCCTAATACTGAAAAAAGTTTGTAGTTTTTAATCTTAATTCAAATGTGTGGAGCAGAGAGAGAAAGAAAACAGACAACAAAAAAGGGAGAATAACGTGTGTAAATAAAGAGAAGATGTATAATTTTAGACGACTTGTTTACATGCATTCTACAAAAAACATCCCAAAACACAAGTACACTCTTCTTTAAGAATTTTTTTTTTCCTTTCTTACAAAAATATATCCATACATAATTTAAAACAGTAGATCTGGCAACCTGAAAAGGGTTAATTTGACAGTTGTATAAGGAAAGAGGCATCTACTATATTCAAAATGAGCAAAGATGGCCTAGATTCTTACATTTGTCTCCAATATCCTCACCACTGCTAAGCTTGCTAGTGACAGATAACAAGGAAAAGGTCATAGCCTTATGTGATTCAACTCATCCCTTTTATGAAATTGCACATACACCAATATTGAGAACAGGATCTCGACGAGGTAGCTTTTCTACCAAGATATAACATTGATTTTTTTATGTTTTCAAAACCTTTTAAATTCGACCAGAATAGAATGCAGTGAGTTGTATTACTTACAGAGACTTACATTAGTTACTCTAGTTTTCCTGTCAAGAAATTCTAAATTGCTTTTAATATAATACAAAGACATATACTTAAATGTTTAAATAACCAGCTCAATATAAAACAAAACTATTGCAAACAAAACAAAAAAAGTCTACTAAAAGAATATAATGAGAGCCATTTTGTTGTGCCTGATATTTTAAATTATATACACATAAATGTATACATATGTATGTATTTTATACATATAATTTCACTGAAAAAAACCCTGTTATTTTTCTGGAAGGGAAAACAAAGGATATATAAATTGCCAGAAGACGCACAGCTGGTAAGCAGCTTAGCTGTCAGGAATTACAATGTAGACATGTTTAATTCTAAACTCAGCGCTCTTCTCTTACATCGTTCTAATTACCCCATATAAAAGACACAATATAAATTGGTAAAAGTAGAGTAAAAAAAATCACAAACAATTGAGGTATGCCCCAGGTTTTTCTTGATATTTTTTGAAAACTATTTTCTGTCAATAATGATCATCAAGGAATGGCATAGTGGCTCACACCTGTAAACCCAGCATTTTGGGAGGCCAACATGGGAGGATCACTTGAGTGCAGGAGTTTGAGACCAGCCTGAGCAGCATAGTGAGACCCCATCTCTACAAAAAATAATTTGAAAAAAAATTAGGCATGGTGGTGCACACCTATAGTCCCAGATACTTGGGAGGTGGAGGTGAGAGGGTTGCTTGAGCCTAGGAGGTTGAGGCTGCAGTGAGCCATGATGGTGACATTGCACTACAGCCTGAGCACCAGAACAAGAATTTGTCTCAAAATAAGAATAAAATAAAAATATACACTTGTAATAAATAGTAATATCTACTTTTGATGGTTGGCCAAAATTAACAATACAGCTTTCCTTTAAAATGAAATAAATAATACAATTGCCAATTCCCCATTTATTTTTTAATTGTAGACTTATATTCAACTTCAAAACTTTTGAAAGAATATTTATAAACATATATTTTTTTCATTTTTATTGTTTAAGACTTTAATCTTAATTTTAAAGTTGAATTTAGGCTTCATTAATTATATAGCTTAAATTCTTTAACTCAAAGGCCACGCGTCTTAGATCTTTGGTTAACATTAGAAGATTCTTTATTTGTATAAATGTAAGGGATGCAAGTGTGGTTTTATTACATGAGTAATATAAATACCATGTTTGCTATTATATTGCAAAATAGTGAAGTCTGGGATGAGATGGTTTGGCTCTGTGTCCCCATGCAAATCTCATGTTGAATTGTGATCTTCGGTATTAGAGAAGAGGCTGGGTGGGAGGTGACTGGATCATGAGGGCAAACTTCTCCCTTCTTTTCTCTTGATAGTGAGTGAGTTCTTATGAGATCTGATTGTTTAAAAGTGAGTAGCACTTCCCCTTTTCTGTTATTCTCCTGTACCACCATCATAAGATGTGAATGGATCCCCTTTGCCTTCCAAGACTAAGTTTCTTGAGCCTCTCAGCCATGTTTTATGTATAGCCTGTCTGTGAGTTAATTAAAACCTTTTTCTTCATAAATTACCTAGTCTCGGATCATTCATTACAGCAATGTGAGAATGAAATAATACATGGGCTTTTAGTGTAACCATCACCCAAATAATGTGTATCATACCCATTACATAATTTCTCATCCCTCACTCCCCTCCTACCATTCTGAGTCTCCAATGTCTATTATTCCACATTCTATGTACATACAAGGAAAAGGTGTTTGTTTTTTTTAAATATAATTATTTTCCATTGGGTAGATACCCAGTAGTGGGATTGCTGGATGGATCAAATAGTAGTTCTAGTTTTAGTTCTTGGAGAAATCTCCATACTGTTTTCCATTGAGGTTATAATAATTTATATTACCACTAATAATCTGTAAGCATTCTTTTTTCTCTTCATCCTTACCAGCAGCTGTTTGTTTTTTGACTTTCTTAGTAGCCGTTCTGACTGGCATAAATTTATAAATGTTACAAATTTTATGACGTAGATAGATAGAAGTATTGACTTAGATGCTAGTCAATGATGCTTATTCTAAGCACTCTTGACTTAAAATAAAAGAAAATGACTGACAGTATAAAAGATTCTACCACAAAACTGTATAGGTTCTTAAAACCTCATCTCTCTTTAACTATGTTATGGTATTATAGGCAAGATTAAGGTGAATTGTGAAGTGTTCTAAAAAATGAAGCTAATTTGACTAAATGATATTAAAATGTATTCACTGACAAACATTTTTAAAGTACTTATTTTGGACAAGGCACTTTTCTGAGCACTCATGGTGCCCAGAAAAAAAAAAAAAAGACAACATCCTTGTCCTCATAGAAATTTCATTCAGTGATACCATTTTATACAATCTCTATATTCCGCATTTTCCATCATAATCTCTTACTTAGATAACAAATCTAGAATTTGACAAAAATTATTCAAAAATTATTTTTAAAGTGTGATAATTTCCATAGTTGTGGATGCTTTAACATAAACGTGTGTATGTTTGTATAGAGTTGTATGATTGCTATCTAGCTCTCTTAAAGTTTTCATACAAAAATTAAAAACGGAATTTTTTTTTATCTGACAAGTTTAAAAAAACTCCACATTTTTTAATCAAAGTTTAGTCACAAACAATTTTGGAATTAGGATTTATTTGGAATACAGTTGATATAAATATCTCATGAATGTTGTTATTAGTAGTATAAATCGATTTTTTTAAACAATGCAAGATTTATATTTATAATTGAATTGTATTCCCTCAAAATTTATTTGTTAAAGCCTTAACCCCTAATGTGACTGTTCTTGGACATAGGACCTTTTAGGTAATATATATGGTTAATGAGATCATAAGAATAGGAATGTAATTCAGCAGAACTGGTGTCCTTTAAGAAAAGAAAGAGATACCAATGATCTCTTGCACAGAGGAAAAGCTATGTGAAGACATAGTCAGAAATTGGATATCTGCATATGTACAAACCAGAAAGAAGCTTCAGAAGCCAACCCCATTAGCATCTTAATCTTGGGGACTTCCAGCTTCTAGAACTGAGAGAAAAATATATTTCTATTGTTTAATCCAAATTAGTCTGTAGTATTTTGTTACAGCAGCTCCAGCATACTAATAAAATTCATAACACACCTACTAAGGACTGTGCTTTTAAGTTATTTCCTTCCAAATTATCTCATATCTTCATTACACTCTGTAAAGACAGCAGTTATAATTTTAAGAAAAATAATATTATATAATAATTCAGATCTCCAGAAAAGTATCTGATTCCATGATCATCTTCACTTTTTCCACAAAACCAAGAACACTGGTTTGAGAATTCTGATGTCATAATCATAATATATACAAATTAAATGAGTAGATAAAGACTGAAAAGACCATAAGAGTTAAATGAAAATATAAACCCAGAAGGAGTTACATAATTAAAATAAGTTTGATTGATTGACAAAAGGAAATACTTATTAGTATGAATGCCATATATTTACATAGTTTAATGCAATTAAAAAGTTATTTTGCAGGCATCATTTCAATTATCTCTCACAACCCAGAAGAAGGTCAGGAGGACAGAAATATATTTTGTACTCAGAGAGTTTCTTATCTATCTTCCCTTCAAGAAAATCACCACAATTACAATTTTATTTTTATTTGTGTGAATCTTTGGTTACTGTTTGTCTCTCACACTAGACTCTAAGATCCCTATTTCTTTTATCTTTTTTCATTATATGTACAGTGCTTGATGTAATTGTTTTGAACTTTTAAATATTGAAGTTAAATGCGCATCTCCAAAATGCCTAAATGCAATTTCTACCCTGATCCTGAAGTTTTGTGTTTTGCAGAACCAACTAAAAAGCTTCAATCTATCTTTTTTATTTATTTATTTTTGAATGAAAGTAGGATCAAATTTGATATAACCTAATCATTTACATGAAAAAATATTTTGGTACACTTAAAATCTCAAACAATATATAATACAGAGGAAATCAATTTAGTCTTCAAACTGGCAAGGAATAAATTATTAGTACTGGCTGACTATTTCTTTTCAGCATCAAGGACTGCTTACTAAGGGTGGAAGAGTTTATCAATCTTCCTCATAATACCAAAGGAAAATTCCCATGCCCTGAAATAGTCATTGAGGTGTATCTGCAGCTTAAATCTGAGGGCACTGTGGTGATAAGGTAACCAGAGGTAAGTATATGTATATTAAGGTCTTGAACTTTTGGACTCCACCTTCACCTCCATTACTATATTCATCTGTAATACTCCTGATAGTACCTACTGATTATCCAGTATATTCATTGCAATTAAATAATGCTAGTGTTCCCCTAGTAGGCAATTAAGGGAAATATGCTGCAACAGTTCTTCCAACCAAGAACAATAAAGCCTGTCTTTAGAGAAGTTTGGACAGGAGATGTCAAAGAGATATGGAGCGATGCATAATTTCTGTGACTAGGAAGCCTTCTCTTATAATCAGTAAACTTAGCATGCGGACCACCAAAAGATTTATTCATTTCTTCATTATTCTTGTAAACACATTGTTTAATTTTTTTCTATGAATTGACAGTTGCACTTAGCATAGAGAATACAAAATTGGCAAGCAAAAAGGAATGTCATGTATTACTTCATTAACTTTACAATTGAACCAGAAAAACAAAAACTGATCAC
The DNA here is from genome assembly GCA_963573385.1 of Cacajao melanocephalus. Taxonomy (NCBI): domain Eukaryota; kingdom Metazoa; phylum Chordata; class Mammalia; order Primates; family Pitheciidae; genus Cacajao; species Cacajao melanocephalus. Next base: position 23,260 of record CAUYLG010020197.1, on the reverse strand, counting down.
ATACTTGAAAAAGGTAACTAGAGAATTAGGACACCATCCTTGTGATTTCATTAATACTACTTATTTCTCTCAGATAAGTGAAGTTAAAATCATGATGAGATATAATAGAGGTAGAACATGGGCAAAAACTTTCATTAAATGAATGAATGAATAAATGAATATCACAGTACGATTAAAAAAAAACAGGAGGCTAGATTAGCTGGAGCAAAAGAGTAGTCCTGCATAGTCCTGCAAGAAGCAAAAACTGGTCGCATAACACAGAGGCTAGCTAATCTTTTTTGTTTGTTTGTTTTTTGAGACAAAGTCTCACTCTGTGGCTCAGGCTGAGGTCCAGTGGCACAATCTCGGCTCACTGCAGCCTCTGCCTCCTGGGTTCAAGCAATTCTCCTGCCTCAGCCTCCCGAGTAGCTGGGACTACAGGCACACACCACCGTGCCAGGCCAATTTTTGTATTTTTAGTAGAGACAGGATTTCACCATATTGGCCAGGCTTGTCTCCAACTCCTGACCTGGTGATCTGCCCACCTCAGCCTCCTAAAGTGCTGGGATTACAGGCGTGAGCCACCGCGCCCGGCTGCTAATCTTAATCTTAGAAAAAGGAAAAGACGTTGAAGGTCAGTGTCTTTGCCCATTACCTTTACTTAAAGGGTAAGGGTTATTAGAGGAAGGAAGATATCAAATGCAGTTCTGAAAAAATAAGCAACAATATAGAGAAAGGGAAATGATATTAGGGAGCCTTGAATTGATATGGAAAACTAGTAATTATGCTCTTAGAATTAGAAAGATTTGGGCCTTCTGATCAATGCATGATATAAACTTGGAAAAATGGGTATTTGTTAACTGCTTAAAAAATCCTTCTTTGTACTATCCTTCTTCACATGGTTTCATCAAATGACAGGCAGCATTAGCTGCCAGGAATAACTCTATAAATACAGTCGCTAAATTGTAGAGCTATTTTATGCACTATTTATCATTCAAATATGAGAAAACTAAGCTATCATAAATGTCTGCCTCTATTTGCAGAACAATGAGTTCAGTATGTTGATTCCAAGATAAAGAACAGCAATATTCCCTTGCTCTGACACCGAAATATCTATTCTTTATTTTTGTGCATTTTTCCTTAACTTCTAAATTGAACAAACATTGCAGTATTCCAAAAAGCAAAACTTGAAAAATATTAATACAATTAAAGTATAAACACAGCTGTTTAGTAAATTCTTCTTGAAAATTAAATACTTTTAGAAATTAAATTCCTATCTTGAAGGAAAAGTGAAATTCCATGCAGAAATGTGCAAGTGTTATGAAAATTATATCTGGGTTAGATAAACCACACAAAGCACAATTTTCTGGAATATGGAGTAGCGATATAAAACATATTTTATGTTTTAGTAAAAATAATATATTCAATAAAAAAAAGATGTCACATAAAATACACTCTCATTATGATAATGTTAACTAAAAGGTATTATCGTTTCAGTGTTTTGATGTTAAAGTTATCTAATAAAGCTAGAAAAATACAATTTTGTATATTAGTGATATAGTATTATACTAATATACTGTATATATGTGTATATGTATAATATAAAGTAGTATAATATAATAATCATTGGAAAAGATGTTCAGAACTTTTTAGGTACCCCAAATTTTTCCCTTCTCTCTGTTGATTTAGAGTTTATTACAAAATATCCAAAGAGACACTCCAAGTAAAAAGGCAGTACGTAACTTAAATTTCCATTTATTCGTTCTTCTTTGGTCATTAAGCAAAAATTCCCAAAATGTGACACAACTTTGCTCCTCTGCTTTGTCTACAACACTATAACTTCTCCTTACAGCAATTCTATATTTATAATCATTCAACATTCACTCCTGCTACAAAGCAGATAAGTGTTACATGTTAGGAGAACAAAGAGAAATAAAACATTATTATTGAATTCTAAAAACTCAAAAAAGCAGCAGGTGAAGTCTGACAGATAAACAGCTGAAAAAAATGCAATGTGGTAAATATTATGAATATTTATGCATAAAGAGCTTTGTGAACACAGGTAACGGAATGGTTGAATCTGCAGGTTTCCAACAAGAAACAGTAGAAACTGGACTTTGAAAGACAAGTATGTATTAACCAATGATGTCAGTAAAATATATATATTTTTTCTTTTTTTGTTTCAGAAGAAAGCAAGAACAAGGCAAAGATGTCAGGAAATTAAATATGTTGGTGAGATTCTAACAATCTGTTTCAGTTGGTCATGGGTTTCATTTTACACAGAATACCCTAGGTTTGCTTTTAACTCCAAACCTCTGCTCAAACTTTTTTTTTTCTGGGATAGTATTTATTATCCTTGATAAATATCTGTCTCAAAGAAAACTACAATGACTGAAAATGTGTGGCTTGGCCTGGTGCCCTTTTGAAGACATCTCTTCTTGTCTGAGTTTAATTGCTCTGTCTTTGAAGTTTTAAAGAAAAAATCTTCTGTATTATATCAATCTTGTTCACATACTGTTGAGCTTATTCTCTCCTTTATTAGGTAGTAAACATTTTAACAGGAAATTTTCTCCAATATTGTTTTAATATTGTCTATAATACTTTTCACACATTTCAAAATAAACATTTATTGCATTGAACTGAGTTAAATCTTCTTTGGTAATCAATAAGCTCACCCTTTAATTATGCCCTTCAACCATAAGCTTCAGGCCCATCAAGTAATGTATTTTTTGTACTTTTTACTTTTATAGGTTTATTGGATGCAAGTAAAATTTGGTTACACGGATATATTACATAGCGGTAAAGTTTGGGCTTTCAGTGCAAGCATCACCAAAATAACGTACATTCTATAATTAAGTAATTTCCCATCCCTTACCCTCCCCCCTCCCACCTGCCCACTAGTCTGAGTCTCTACTGTCTACATCCATGTGTACATAGAATTATTTAGCTTCACTTATAAGTGAGAACACACAGTGTTGACATTCTGACTAATTTCACTTAAGATAATGTCCTCCAGTTCCACTTACATTGCTTCAAAAGACATGATTTCATGCTTTTTATGACTGAGTCATATTCAATTTTGTGTATGTGTGTCTATAAATTATCTGTTAAGTTAATCCATATCTTTTCTATTGTGAATAGTGCCACAATAAACCTACAAGCACGGGTATTTTTAATATGAGAATTTATTTTTCTTTGGGTAGCTACCCAGTAGTGAGACTGCTGGATTCAATGAAAAAAAAAAATGCCCAAGATTATTAGTCATCAGGGAAATGCAAATTAAAACCACAATGAGATACCATCTCATACCAGTGAGAATGAATATTATTAAAATGTCAGAAAACAACAGCTGTTGGCAAAGATGTGGAGAAAAGGGATTGGTGAGAAGGCAAATTAGTGCAACTTTCTTGAGAAAAAGCAAGGAGATTTCTATGAAGAACTCAAAGTAGAATTATGGAAATTTCTACAAAGAACTCAAAGTAGAATGATGTGCTTTGTACGTTGTTTTTCAAGACAGGATGCTATTTTGTTGCCCAGGCTGGAGTGCAATGGCATAATCACAGCTCACTGCAGAGTCCACCTCTCAGGCTCAAGCCATCCTCCCACCTCAGCTTCCTGAGTAGCCTTAGTCAAGAGAGAGGCATACCCTTGGCCAAAGGAGAGTAAAAGACACTGCAGTTAGGAAAGTGTGTACTGTGTTTAGATTTTTTTCTTTTTACAGTGATTTGAGTGGGCTAGAGATGGTCATCAGCTGCTCTCAGAGGGGAATTGCAGCTAATCAATCAACCATTACTCCCTGTCCTCCTTGCATTTATTCAGTATAGATTTAATAAATAACAGAGGTTCTAAGTCAACATACTTGTGGATAATTAACATGGTTAAAAGAGTGGTTTTAAAAATAATAAAAGGTTTTGGTTCTCTGGCCCAGAACAAACATCATTAATGGATAATCCCCCTTCAGTCTACCCCTGAGAGGACCATCCAACACAAAGTTTACATGAGTAAACAGTTAAGAGTAGAGACAAAGGAATGTGGGGTAAACAGACTTAACTGGGGAAGCTTTTATTATCCCTAATACTCACCCTATGATCTAACGTTCTAATGTAGAACCTGGCTGCCTTCAGCCCGTTCCATAAGTTAATAAAAAACTTTCAGCCTTCCAAAAGGTTTGATACTATAAACTTACCACTTTCCCTAATATTTCCCTTAATATTTGCCAGCCACTTCGAGTGAATCTCAACAAATCTTAAACTTATGCAGATAACTATATTGCCATAAAATCAGAATACTCATGAACAGTTTCTGAATTCTGGAGAGCTCAGAGAGAAAAGTAACCTTGCTCACAAAAACATTCTTCACTTAATTGCTCTAAACTATAAACAATTCAAAAGAAAAAGATTTGCTTGACTCCTCTTTAACTGCAGCACCACCCTTCCAAACAAGATGTCCTTTGTTCACCTTGGAACTTCACAAGTGAAACAGCTCTGGTTAGATGAGAAATATCAGGCATCTAGAATCCGGCAGCTCCTTACATTTTTAGAATCGGTTCTAGGGGAAAAAGAGGCCCCTGTGTATAAATTTTCTCCTCCTTGGATTCCTCAGGTAGCAAGACCCTATATCAGAAGGAGGTGGGCAACACCACACATCTACCACCATCTGATCTTTGACAAACCTGACAAAAACAAGCAATGGGGAAAGGATTCCCTGTTTAATAAATGGCATTGGGAAAACTGGCTAGCCATGTGCAGAAACCAGAAACTGGACCCCTTCCTGATACCTTACACTAAAATTTACTCCAGATGGATTAAAGACTTAAACATAAGACCTAACACCATAAAAACCTTAGAAGAAAATCTAGGCAAAACCATTCAGAACATAGGCATAGGCAAGGACTTCATGACTAAAATACCAAAAGCATTGGTAACAAAAGCCAAAATAGGCAAATGAGGGGATCTAACTAAACTCCAGAGATTCTGCACAGCAAAAGAAACAATCATTAGAGTGAACTGGAAACCAACAGAATACAAAAAAAATTTTGCAATCTACCCATCTGACAAAGGACTTATATCCAAAATCTACAAAGAACTAAAACAGATTTATAAGAAAAAACCCATTCAAAAGTGGGCAAAGGATATGAACAGACATTTTTTATAGAAGACATATATGAGGCCAAGAAACATGAAAAAATGCTCATCATCACTGGTCATTAGAGAAATGCATATCAAGACTACATTGGGATACCATCTCATACCAGTTAGAATGGCAATCATTAAAAAATCTGGAGACAACAGATGCTAGAGAGGATGTGGAGAAATAGGAACATTTTTACACTGTTGGTGGGAGTGTAAATTAGTTCAACCATTGTGGAAGACAGTGTGGCGATTCCTCAAGGACCTAAAAATAGAAATTCCATTTGACCCAGCAATTCAATTACTGGGTATATATCCAAAAGATTAGAAATCATTCTGTTATAAGGACACATGCACAGGTATGTTCATTGCAGCACTGTTTACAATAGCAAAGACCTGGAACCAACCCAAATACCCATCGATGATACACTGGATAGGGAAAATGTGGCACATATACACCATAAAATACTATGCAGCCATAAAAAATGATGAATTCATGTCCTTTGTAGGGGCATGGATAAACCTGGAAACCATCATTCTCAGCAAACTGACAGAAGAACAGAAAATCGAACACTGCATGTTCTCACAGGCGAGTGTTGAACAATGAGAACATGTGGACACAGGGAGGGGAGCATCACACACTGATGTCTTTTGTGGGGGAAACTAGGGGAGGGACAGTGGTGGGTAGAGAGTTGGGGAGGGATAACATGGGGAAAAATGCCAGATGTAGGTGATGGGGATGGAGGCAGCAAACCACATTGTCATGTATGTACCTATGCAACAATCCTGTATATTCTTTACATGTACCCTAGAACCTAAAATGCAATAAAATATAAAAATTGACAAAAGGGACTGAGTCCCTTGGCCCAACCCACTGCCTGTGTTTAGATTTTTAAAAGGTTTGAAGTTTGGCTAGAGAATAGGTCATGGATAAATAACAGAAGAGACATGACAAAATGATCAGATTCATGAGGTAGGGATATTTTATTCTTTTCAGTTTTTATTTTTATTTATGTATTTATATTTTAAATTATGGTTGCATAGTATTTATATATATTTATGGGGTACATGAGATAGGGAGAGGTACTTGGATATCACATTATGGAGTTTAGGGATTATGGTGGGTATCTGTTTTTGGTTACCCTGCATCTTTTACATGATTTTATTTTATTTTATTCATTATTGGGTTTTCTTTTTGGCAAAAAGTCCTGAATTAACTTTGAAATATCCCTTGACACTGCAAACCATGTTAATCTTGTCTCTCAGAAATGTGAACCTTAATCAATGACCCAAGGAGAAAAAAAAAATGGATGGAACAGAAGCACCAACTACAATGACAGAGACAGATTGCTTTCTCATTTCTGCAAACATCTCCACTTCCTGTCCTATACAAAGACTGATTTTCTTTTCCTTTAAATCTCTGAGTTGCTGTGGATCCTTTCAAAAAATTCCTTTTTTTTCCCCCCATAATTTGGCCAGAGTCGATTTACTTTGGCTTAAAACCAAAGTACTGTATTCATAAACCAACAGATTTACATTCTATGATGTTTTCACATAGATGTTAGGAGTCAGAATAAACCAATATTCTATTTATCACATGTAGTTTTCAAAGATGGAATAAAAAATCAAAAGATCTGTCCAGTGGAAAATGTTATTATAAAATAGATGTTATTTCAAAACATCATTATGTAGAAAATGCTGTGCTATCTTTTGAAGGAAATATTGTCAATGTACAAAGTAACTCTGCTTGCAAAGAATTCTTGGAAACAATAAGTTTCTCATGCTTTTGTAGCTGATGTATAAAATCAACAATTTATATTGAGAAAATAAGAATTATTTTTGGAGAGCATTAAGAAGATGTTTTCAATTACTTGAAAATGTATAGCTGGCAATAAATTTATTCATATTCAAGTAATTTTCCTGCAAAATTATAAAAGATTAAGAATCAGCTAAAAGTAGTACTCAGGATACAAAAAATATCAAGAAAAGAACTTCTTTTTATAATTTAAAATGTCAACTGACTTATATGTTATGTATTTACTACACTTCTTGCTAACATTAAACAATAACTTTGCTACTAATAATAGCTGAAATGTATTTAGAACTAAATGCCAAATTCTGTGCAGAACACTGTGTAGATACCTCATTCAATCTTCACTAGACTACTATATGAACAGCTTGTATAATTCTTAGGACTCTTTAATCACACAAGAACAGAAAACCTGATCTATATTTGCTTCAGCAAATAAGACATTTATAGGGTCACCTAAATAAAACTTCTTGAAAGAGTGTTTTCTTAAAGGGAAATTTAATGCATGGGCTTAAAAACATGTAAACAATATTTACAGTTTCAAGTCCCTACTTTGAATCCCTTTTCTTTCATGAATTGTCATTACCTAAATCCTCACAATCACAAGATGACTATTTCAGTCCAATTGAATATTCAACTAACTCTAGATACAGAGGAAAGAGAAATAGATGTCTTATCAGTGAACATGGTAAAGTGTTGGCTTGATTCTCCTTGACTAAATTCAATGGCACTCATTCCTATAACAATCAAGATGACATGTAAAGGATTTGCACTATTTATAACAATATAATTGTGTGCATAGTAATAATAAAGATAATAAGCTTAAGGAAAGCAATGAAGACTTGAAGCACTTACTTCCATAATTCTAAAAACTTTGAATAGATTAACATAATTTTACAATAACTGCAACACATAATTTACTATTACTATCTACATTATATTAATGAGAAAATGTACACACAGAGAAGTTCATTCACTTGATCTTTTTCAAATATCTGTTAAGTTGCAGAATTTGAGTTCCATCATAAACTGTCTGGCCCTAAAGAGTACAAACTAACCATTACACTGTGTGCTGTCATTCATTCTTTGAGGAGTTCCTGAGACCATTCCCTTGCAAACCACATGTACTGAAAGTACTTGAATGGTATCAGAGAAAATGTGGAGTGATTTTCCCTAGAAGATAAAGAAACTGAGGCACAAGGATTAAGCTACTCTGAACTAATAAACTAGTGAATGGTTAAGGTAGAATACTACCTGTTTGATTGTAGAATTGGAAGTCCTAACTACTAGAATATGTGAATGCGCATAATGACTGTTATTGGATATATCTGCAAACAAGCCACAATTGCATTTGGAGTCTATTAATTACTTTGATGATTTTTTATTTTTTTCCATTAGTCCTGTTTCCTGATGGTCAAAGACCCACCATAGGGCTTTAAACCTAAGGAGAAGAGGGAGGTCAAATGCTACATGGAATAAAATAGCCAAAACTAGATTTAAGTTTCAATGAGTAGTTTTATTTTGGGTTTTACTTCTTTCTTAAATGCATATCAAAAAGCAATCATCTTGAAACTCAGACTTTGCAAAAATAGATATGAGAATCTCTATTAGCTTCCATTCACATATCTGGAGCCAATCCTGGTTGACTAAATCACAGATTATATCCCATAGTTTTGAAGGTATATCTCTGAAACCCTTACTGCTAAGCTACAGAAAGAAAGAAGTTGCATACAGTATTGAGAAACCTAAGCCACAGAAAAATAGAAATTTGCAAGGCCAAGATTGTCAGTACAAAGGCCCCAATATAGACTGATAAAATTGAATCTCTGGGTTCAAAGCTTCAGTGTTATTGTTCAAATTTACTGAACAATTTTAATGTTCAACATTGTCTGAACATTAAAAACACTGGGTATTTTTTTTCAAATAAGGATGCCCAGGCTGTAGGTTCAGTTATCAAAAAACGCAATCTGGGAATTGGGCATCTCTATTTTTAAACAAATACCCAGTGCTTTTAATGTTCAGACAATGTTGGAAAATACTACTCTAGAAAAAGAAATAGCGCTATATAACCAATTTTCACATGGTGTAGGCAACACCATCACTGGGTTTTTGGGACGTTGCCAGAAAAAGAAACCGGAGGAAGCTTTTCTGACTCTCCTAAACCTAAACATAGCTAACAATGAATTCAGAAATTTCTATGTGCTCTAGTAAGAGGACATGTAGATGCTGAGAGGTTCAAGGGTTATGGTTAAGACCAAGAAACCTCTGTATTTTGGGGTTTTATACATGAGAAATAAGACTAAGACCACAGATGCCAAAAACAGGTGCCAAAAATTCTCTCTGAAACATCAGAAAGAACAGGTATCCAGTCACCAATGCAGGTTCAGAAACAAAGGAGCTACTCCACAGCAACTGGAATATCATATATATTCCAGGTTCCCCTGATAGATCCAAACACCATCTTGAAAAGGACCAGATATCAGTTTACTATTTGAGCATTTACATGGAAGAATTTTTTTTTAACTCAAACTATGCTACTTTAAATTGATGTTGTTTTTTATTTGTTTGTTTTCTCTTAACCCACATCAGGATAAATAGTGAGGGCAGGTTGTGGGACTTAAGAGAAAAAGTACATAAATTATACAGAATAAAATGCTGTATATCCTTTGCATATTTAGATGGTAGTGTGACCACTTTTGACATACAAATACTAATTTCACAGATCCTATTTTATTCTACCTGCATTTTTTGACCTTTTTCTTCTCTCATTCATGCAGTTAGCAATTTCTCTGCTTCTTTGCTTCTGGACAGGTTTGTGACTGGAAAGAAGACTTTTGCCTACTACCATCCCTCTCTCAGCATTTGTTCCAGTCTAAACTCATTGAGGACATTTTACAGAGTGCTCCAAGGAAACCATAAGCAACGAGAAAGACCTCTGAAAAGAAACATCCTGATGGAATTTGTCTAATAGCAAGAGAAGAGTCCAACTTCATTGCTGGGGAAAAGGACAATGACTGTGAGGCTGGAAGCAGGAGAGACACAGGCATTGTGGATCCTCAGCAGCATAGAGGAGAGGGAAATAACTCCCTAATGAAATCAGTGCATGTGAATGTAACTTTTCCTCTATTAACAATAACAGTTAATAACAATTTGTACTTCCACTTGTTGGCAAAAATTCCTATGTACACTGTTGACAGAAAAATAGCATAATGCTTTCAATGCTTTCAAACCTAATGAAGGTACTACAAACAACTAAGGTAGTATTTACATACAGCCAGGTAAAATCAATAGTCCCATCAAAATTAAGTCAATTTAAAGAAAAATATTGTCAAATTTATGGTTCTCCTAAATGCTGTTCATACCAACTACATAAAAGATAGCTTTGAATTGATAGATTAAATTTATAAACATTCAGTAATTAAGATATTCAATAACCAATACTTGTTTAGAATATTAAATGTAGAAGAAAATGTATGCTTGAGCCAAAATTTGAGGCTGAGGGAAATGTGACACTTGCTTAGAAAGATAAGCTAGTACACCTTAGACTTTACCCAGGTACAGAAAACACTGCTATCATGGATATGTTATCAGAAAAGAGAATAATTCCTTGTATATCCAGTTAACATATACTCCTAGTATATCCACATAAACACATATTACCCCAAAAATATCAATATCTGGAATTCAAGTAATTGTTAGAATACTGACAGCCCAATTAAAAAAATAAACTATTCTTTTTGCTTAGGATTGTCTTTGCTATATGGGCTCTCTTGTGATTCCATATGAAGTTTAAAGTGTTTTTTTCCAGTTCTGTGAAGAAGGTCATTGGTAGATTGATGGGTATATTGCTGCATATAAATTACTTTGGGCAGTATGGCCATTTTCACAATATTGATTCTTCCTAACCATGAGCATGGAACATTTTTCTGTCTGTTTGTGTCCTGTCTTTTTTTGTTGAGCAGCAGTTTGTAGTTCTCCTTGAAGAAGTTCTTTACATCCTTTGTTAGTTGTATTCCTAGATATTTTCTTCTCTTTATAGCAATTGTGAATTGGGGTTCACTCTTGATTTGGTCCTCTGTTTATCTGTTATTGGTATATAAGAATGCTTGCGATTTCTGCACATTGATTTTGTATCTTGAGATTTTGAAGTTGCTTATCAGTTTGAGCAAATTTGGGGCTGAGACGATGGGGTCTTTTAAATATGCAATCATGTGGACTGCAACTAGAGACAGTTTGACTTCCTCCTTTCCTAATTGAATACAGTTTATTTCTATTTTTTGCCTGATTGCTCTGGCTAGATCTTCCAATACTATATTGAATAGGAATGGTAAGAGAGGGCATCCTTGTCTAGTGCTTGATTTCAAAGGGAATTGTTCCAGCTTTTGCCCATTCAGTATGATATTGGCTATAGGTTTGTCCTAAATAGCTTTTATCATTTTATGATATGTTCTGTCAATACCTAGTTTATTGAGAGTTTTTAGCATAAAGGCTGTTGAATTTTGTTGAAGGCCTTCTCTGCATCTATTGAGATAATCATGTGGTTCTAGTCTTTGTTTCTGTTTATGTGATGGACTACAATTATGGACTTGTGTATGTTGAACCAGCCTTTCATCTCCACGATGAAGCCTACTTGATCGTGATAAATAAGCCTTTTCATGTGCTGTTGCATTTGGTTTGCCAATATTTTATTGAAGATTTTTGCATCGATGTTCATCATGGATATTCAAACTATACTACAAGGCTACAGTAATCAAAACAGCATGGTACTGGTACCAAAACAGAGACATAGACCAATGGAACAGAACAGAGGCCTGAGAAGCAGCACCACACATCTACAACCATCTAATCATTGACAAACCTAACAAAAACAAGAAATGGGGAAAGGACTCCATGTTTAATAAATGGTGTTGGGAAAACTGACTGGCCATGAGCAGAAAGCAGAAACTGGACCCCTTTCTGTCACCTTACACTAACATTAACTCTAGATGGACAAAAGATTTAAACACAAAACATAACACTATAAAAACACTAGAAGAAAACGTAGGCAAAACGATCCAGGACATAGGCATAGGTAAGGACTTCATGACTAAAACACCAAAAGCAATGGCAACAAAAGCCAAGATAGACAAAGGGGATCTAATTAAAATTCAGAGTTTCTGTACAGCAAAAGAAGCCATCATTAGAGCAAACTGGCAAACAGAATGGGAAAAAATTTTTGCAGGCCACCCATCTGACGAAGGGCTAATATCCAGAATCTACAAAGAACTAAAACTGATATACAAGAAAAAAACAAGCAATCCAATTGAAAAGTGGGCAAAGGATATGAAGAGGCACTTTACAAAAGAAGACACATATCAGGTCAACAAACATATGAAAAAATGCTCATCATCACTGGTCATTAGAGAAATGCAAATCAAAATTATATTGAGATAACGTCTCACACCAGGTAGAATGGTGAACATTAAAAAATCTGGAGACAGATGCTGGAGAGGATGTGAAGAAATAGGAACACTCTTACACAGTTGGTGGGAGTGTAAATTAGTTCAACCATTGTGGAAGACAGTGTAGTGATTTCTCAAGGATCTAGAAATAGAAATTCCATTTGACCCAGCCATCCCATTACTGGGTATATACCCAAAGAAGTATAAATCATTCTACTACAAAGACACATGCACACAAATGTTCATTGCAGCCCTGTGTTCAACAGAAAAGACTTGGAACCAACCCAAATGCCCATCAATGATAGACTGGACAAAGAAAATGTGGCACATATACACTATGGAATACAATGCAGCCATAAAAAAGAATGAGTTTGTGTCCTTTGTAGGGACTTGGATGAATCTGGAAACCATCATTCTTAGCAGACTGACAGAACAGAAAACCAAACACCACATGTTCTGACTCATAGGCGGGTGTTAAACAATGAGAACACATGGACTCAGAGGAGCATCACACACTGGGAGCAGTTGGGGGGGGTTAGGGGAGGGACAGCAGGGGGTGGGGAGGGATAAAATGGGGAGAAATGCTGTATATAGTCAAAGGGGGAATAGATGCAGAAACCACCTGGTTATGTATGCACCTATGCAACAACCCTGCATGACCTGCACATATACCCCAGAACCTAAAGTAAAATTTAAAAAAAAAAAAAAACTATTGAGTAAATATGTGGACTCATACAAAGCAGTAAAACTTTGTGCATTTTAAAAACTGGCTGTGGCCAGGCATGGTGGCTTACACCTGTAATGCCAGCGCTTTGGGAGGCTGAGGAGGGTGGATCACCTGAGGTCAGGAGTTCGAGACCAGCCTGACCAACATGGTAAAACCCCATCTCCACTAAAAATACAAAAAGTAGCTAGGCATGGTAGCACAGGCTTGTAATTCCAGCTAGTTGGGAGGCTGAGTCAGGAGAATCACTTAAACCCTGGAGGTGGACATTGCAGTGAGCCAAGATCGTGCCATTGCACTCCATCCTGGCCTGGAAAACAGAACAAGAAAAAAAAAAATGGTTGAAATAACATTATTTTTTGAAATAACATTTTCTGGGTAAATTTAATTACCTAGGAAATCTAATAGGTACATTTTGAGAACATTCTATTCCTTGAACACTGAAGTTACCACACACCTTACCTTATAGCTTATTTGCTAGAAAATACTATCTTATCTCACATTTTGTTTTTACATTTTGAATCATTTATATCCAACATTTAATTGGATAGTGAGGTTTTTTTATTTGATGAGCACTTATTTTAAAGAAAATTATGCAGGAATTCATTGTTTTAGTTTAATCTTTCTTAGTGCTATCTAAAGATGCAACTTTTGTTCAGAGGAGGGTATCATTACTCAGAAAAGAAGTGATTTATGGAGTAATTAAAGCAAAGTAAATTTTCAGTAACTCAGTGTAAATCATAAGTGAATGGTAACTTGGTCTGACATGTCTACCCTTTTTCAAACATAAAATATTTATATTGTTGCTAGTAGTATTTTAATAATGCTGGGTTTAAAAAATATTTTTATTTAATTTTCACTGTTTATATTTGTTTTCTCAAAGTAAAAGATACTAAAATAAATGTGGTAATTTTACTAAAATTAGGCATAGTGCCAGATGAAAGCTCGTTGATTTTAAAAATAAAATAGAGTTACAATTACACACATATACTCACATGTTCATTTGTTTTCAGTTAAACATTTCTGAGTACACATCTATGTACCTGGCAATGCTTCCTATGTAATAGTGTATTTGTTTTTATATAGCATATAAGAAGAACCTCAATATTATTAATTCATTAAATTTTCTTATTTATTGTTCAAACATTATTCATTAAATTGTGAACAATAAATGATTAGTGATCCCCTGCCACCAGGCACAATCTGTAACTCTTAGTTGGTGACAATTATATTTTATAGATTAAACTGAGTTGACAAGCTAAAACACTGATATTGGCAAAGGTTACAAAAATTTGAAGAACTCTTCCACATATTACTAATAAAAAATGTGAACAAATAAATGGATAGGCAAAGAATTTGGGAAGTGAGTAAGAGACACATGAATATTTGGGTTAATAGTTTTATATAAATACAGCACTCTAAATTCAAACATATATGAAGGAGTGCATATACATATTTACAGATAAGTAAATAGAAATTATGCCTATATGGTATATAATAAAATGATGAATTAATATATTTACATCACCAATGATTTATTTAATACTTAGAGTTATAATAGATTTTACAAAAACATATTCAGACATCCAAACATGTTTATTAAAATGTTTAAATTGTGGATGACTGTATGTTCTTGTTGACATTTTACTTAAAAATTGATGCTTTAAAATATGTATAACAATATTGTTCAAATAAACCCAGAATTAGTTTATATGTTCGTGGATATCATCAGAAATATTAATAAAACTAACTTTTAGAAATATTTTGGTTTTTTTTTCCTATGGAGAAGTAAAAGTGATGAGATTAACTCATTTCCACAACAAAGTTCATGATTCAGTTACAACCTGTTTTTTTAAAAATGAGAAGTCAACTCAATATTAATGTTTAGCATGCAGTTAATATCTAGAATATATCACTACGATACTGATCATTTTTACTCCTCTTAAAATATTGCTGTTATGAAAAGAAATCAAGATAGAAAAAAGTTTTTAATATAAAGTATCACAAAGAGCAATAATATTATTAACTGAGACAGTCCTCTTAAATGCATGTTTAGAAGTATTCCCTTAGGGAACTTTGTACTCTTTCATTTTCCTAAAGCATAATGTGATTTGCTCGTAAGTTAAAGGAAATTAACTGAGTATAAACAGAAATCAATTTTTCTGTTTGTTTGAAGTCATATATCAAATATGATATGACTCAGATATATAAAGTTTCATTGTTGTGGTTGTAGCTATGTTTTAGCCACACAAAAGCCAATATCATTGTGAAAATCAGCAATATTTCATAAAAATAGAACCACTGTACCCCATTCTATTTGAATACTTGCTTCAAAAACATATTTGACCTGATAATTTCTTTACAATAAATTATAGAAACAATATTTTAAAATGTTATAAGTAAAATGTTCAATTTAAAAACTAATTTATTGTAACAATTTGCATGGTTAACAACATTTAATATATTAGTTTTCAAAATACATAAACTATTTAAGTCTCTGTGTTCCTTTATTACTAAAAACAAAATTACTTTTTACTAGAAACTCTGCATTTATTATATTCTAATTACAATCTTATTGTTTTGATTCTTGCATAATAATAATGGGGAAATAACAAATTTGTGCCATGCCATAACTAAGAAAGAGTGGAGAAAAATAACCTGTGTGCCTTTGATGAGTTAAGCTGCTGTACTTACACTTGTGAAATTCTAAGACAGTAGGTCTCAATGGCATTCAAGTATTTTTACCCATCTCGCCATTCTCAAATACCCCAGTGATATCTACAATATTAGGCATACTGTAGGAAAACTTATTTCATTTGTCTTTAGCATGTCATTGTCTTTAGCCCCTGCAAGTGGCATCAGGTTTAAAAATTCAACTTTGTTCATTTATTTATACATACCCAAGCTTAAAAATGGCATTGAAATCAATGTATTTGGAAATATAGGACATGAGAGACAGATACAAAGAGGGGAGAGAGAGAGAAAGACACAGAGAGGGGAGAGAGAGAGAAAGAGAGAAAGATACACACACACACACACACACACACACACACACACACACACACACAGAGAAAGGGAGGGAGAAGAGCAGAAAGAAGAGAGATGAATACATTTAAGCTGTTTCTGAGTATTTTCAATTATTGCTTGATATAAACCTGCTTCTATCCATCATCTACTTCCCCACAAACCTGTTCCAGAAATTATTTGTCTAGAAAAATTTGATGCCACTTGCTCTGAAATTTTTGACTCTCCAGGATGGCACAGTTGTTCACAGAGTAGTAGGTTTTAAATCCCACTGCTTTCTGCAGATCTTTTTATGAATGCCTGTAAAGCATGTCAGAATTAGGTTTGAAAATCATATGCTGCCATATGGAAAATTAGAAAGGGAGCAATGTAAGACTGGTGATATTTAAGAGCATGGAAATACATATTCTCATATG
The DNA here is from genome assembly GCA_963573385.1 of Cacajao melanocephalus. Taxonomy (NCBI): domain Eukaryota; kingdom Metazoa; phylum Chordata; class Mammalia; order Primates; family Pitheciidae; genus Cacajao; species Cacajao melanocephalus. Next base: position 6,737 of record CAUYLG010020197.1, on the reverse strand, counting down.
AACTTCAAAAAATTTACATGCTGGCTTAAATATCCTTTGCTGAGCTGAACCTGAGCATTAACATAATAATAATTATTATTATTTTCAAAAAATGAATAAAGTTCAAGTTGAATTGGTATTAGGTCACAAGTACAATAATTCTGTTATAGAAAAAAGTCTCTAGCACCTGAACTTGACCTAACCTTTAAGAATTTCTGTGACTTGTATTTTTTTTATTGTCTGCTGTCTCACACTTGATGTGTCAACAGCCACACTGTATTATTCTGTACATGCCAAGTTGTGTGTCACTGCTGTGCTTTATGTTCTTTCCTCCTTTCACTTCCATTTCTTCACTAATGCTTCTTGAGCCTCTATTCAGTGTCAGACTTTGTGCTAGATGTACAGTGAGATATAACATACAACATGCCCTCACAGTGTTTGCCAAAGCAAGGTTCATATTCTAAAGAAGAAAGTCTTGTTATTTTTGACAACATGGATGAACCTGGAGGACATTTTGTTGTGAAATAAGCCAGGAATGGAAAGACATATACCACATCACTTTACTTCTATGTGAAGTTTCATGGAAGTAGAGAGTAGACTGATTACCAGCAGCTGGGAGGATACTGGTCAAAGGATACAAAATTTCAGTTACACAGAAGGAATAAATTAAAGAGAGCTATTGTAAAACATGGCGACTATAGTCAACAATATATAGTATTCTTGAAAAATGCTAAGAGAATGGATGTATGGGTTCTCACCACAAAAATGGTAACTATGTGAAGAAATGCATATATTAATTACCTAGATTTAGTCATTCCACAATGTTTACATACTTCAAAACATCATGTCATACTTAGTTCAATACATACAAATTTTATCTGTCAACAAAATTTAAAATTTTTAAAAAGAACATGATAAGGAAATGAAAAGGTGCTCTGCTTCCATGTGGTAGGGATGGATGGCTTCTTTTTTTTTTTTTTGACTAATACACTGAGTGAATATCTCATCCAGAATAAGTACAATTACTTAATTTCCATCTTTACAATACAAAGGGAATTAAGAGCAGCTGGAGAAAAATTAGGGCCATTGAAAGTGCTGCTTTCCTTTCTCCATTATTCATTTAAATTCTGTACTTTTATCTCCTCTGTTCTATATTTTTTTATCCCTTTTATTTATTGGCTTCTTTCCAGAAGTCATAAGCAATTTCAAGTGCCTTCCCATTATAAAAAAATAAATAAATAACAATAAAAGCCATCCCCATGATCCTACAACCTCTAGAGATATTATTCGATATTATTCAATCTTATTCTTCTAATTTTCTGTCAAATTTTCTTACTTTTTATTGCTATTTCTACTTCCTTGCATCCCACTGAACTATCATTTTACTACGACTGGCTTCTATATCCACCACATGACTATATATATACATATCAAAGTCAATAATTGCCAAATGCAACAGATAATTTTTTTTAAGTTCAACTATTAAAAATATCTAACAAGGATTTGCCATGTTTTTACTATATGTTTATAGAGCCACTGCAACCGTGGAGACCACAGACTGCTGTTATTTCCTGCTCTGTCTGCTTCACTTTATGTTTTATCTTCATTTCCTTAGCATTACGTCCTCTATGCAACCATCTTCTAATTCTTTGGGTAATTTAAACAGTTCTCCTGATTTCAACTAATGAAAATCAATCCTATAACCTTTCCTCAAATAGTATAAGGCACTTTATTGATAATATGTTCAAGTCTGAAATATTTGAACCTCTCTTCTTCTGATATTCTTTATTGTAGGTACGAACACCATACCAGCATCTTAGAAATCACTATTAAAGTGTCTTTCTTCAATCTTACAATTCATTGATTGATTGTTACTTTCATATACATTTATGTTTAAATACTCTGAGGTGATTTCCTAATCTTTATGTTTATGACCGTGTCATTAACTTAACTTGTGTTCACTTTATATCCTAACTGTGTACAGCTACTTAAATATCCTACCTATAAATATCCATAACTATCTTTCCAGTTGCTGTCAGGGTGTATATCACATAATATATTTACCCTACATAAAACCCTTTAGTGACTTCCCCTGTGTGTCAGATTAACTGACCAGATCCTTTCCATGCCAAATAAAGCCATTACAGGTTGCATGCCCATGAAACCAACCTTGTTCACTTTATGATGAAACAACATATACTGCTTACATTCATCATTCTTCACACATTTTGTTTAGAATTTTTAAATTTTATTTATAATTCACATTGCAGTTCATCCTTTCCTTAGTTTGTTTTGTCTCCTCTACCAGTAATGCTCTTTCCATCTTCCTCTTTAAGGAACCTACTTTCGACTTAATGTTCCAGATTAATATCTGGACGAATGTTATTGCCTCAGGAATCATTTCATGCCCCTGCCCTGCACCTGCACATGCACAACTGTATAAACCTGAATATCCACAAGCTTCATTATGTGCATCTCTTTCTTATTCACTTCACAATTTTATAACCATCTGATTATAAGAGAATCTTTCATAGTATACTCCAAACTCCTTTAAGGGCAGTACTTCCATATTATGTATCTGTCTTTGTCTTTGTATACAATTTTGCAAGTCCTCAATACATACAGGCTCTTAAATCCAAACAATATATGTGAAAAATAAATGAACTATGTCATTGTAATAAAGCTTGAAAGTCCTGGGAGTTTAGAATTCTAGCTCTTGATAGGCGTTTTAAGAAAACGAAATAACTATTTTCGACTTCAATTGTTTGTCATGAAAAAATGTATGTAAGTTCTTGAAGAAATGTCGACATAAATAAAATATTTTATAAAAATCAAGGTAAATATATTTTATTATTCTATAAGAAGCAAATGATGTAAGAGTTGCCATGTCTTGAAAAATAAGTTTCATTCAGGAGCAAAAGCTACTAAACCAGGGCCACATTATAAAAGGGACCTTTGCTTAAATAATTAAATTTGCCTTGTAGCATTTGGCCACCAGTTAAAAGAACCAGTTACAAATTAGCAAAGTCTGTTATATATTAAGGTGAAATTCAGCATACAAAAATCAATATGAACAGAGGGATTTGACTTGATTTTCATAAATTTAACCTAATTATTTGAGATAATTTTTCCTCCCAACATTTTTCCAGTGGTTTCTGCTCATTATAAACTACATTGATGTTGTGAGCTCTCAAAATATTTCTTAATTAGGTAAGGCATAATTTCTCCAATTTTCTATTATCTCTAAGTTTTCACATTTAAAACTGCTTTGAACATAAATAGAAAAAAATTTCAGGTTTAAATAGTGCTTTAAAACCTCAGTTTTAGAAAGAATATTATCTGAAATGCATTATTTCCTGTGTGGATACTGCAGAGGTTTCAGTTACAAATACTTTCTCACAGCTGTTCTCCTTTAAGCTATCATTATGTCAGTTTTCTTTTAAACTATTATTTGTGATGCACAAATAGCTTTTATATTTTAGAAAAGAATTTTTCAAAATAGAGAACAACACTAGAAGCTATTTAATAGTAAATCATGTATCATATGACCTTTCTTATGGACTACATAAGACCTTTCTTATGGACTTCAATATTTGACCCTAACATAGCCACGTGACTGCCAATGATTTCTTTTTCTCCCCTTTTCTCATACTATTTTTATGTGGATTGCGGGTAGTGTTAATCTTTACAGTTTATGTTGTGGGACATCAGGCTATTAAGAACCATATCTTTACCTAATGGAGAGGACGGTGTATTGCCTATAGATAGTGACATGAGATAGACACTGTGACCAAATGGATTTTGTGTCTCTCTTGATTTGAGAGTGAGGGCATGCTCATTTGTGTTATATATAATTCTTTTATGTTAGGCAGATGAACTGAGTTGTTTAAACATGAGTCAAAAGAGGAGAATGGGTGCTGAGTGACAAAATTGTGACATCTTTAATTCAGTGCCCATTTACCCTCAGATACAGCCATTGCCTTTTCCATCCTTCCTACTATTTAATTCAGGGTAATTAACCTTGGAAGATATGTTCCTTAGACTCCAATTTCAGCTGATTTATGGCTTGGTTCAATCAAAGAGTCACTGATAAAGGAAGAAAGCAGGGTATTTCTGCTTTTCCTGAGCCTCTGGCAGCATTTTTGACAGGGCCAATTTATATATATGGCTACAACTCTCAATAGAGAGATCCCTCATGAAGCCAAGTTCCAAGGAGTGATTCTGGATCCTAATGTCTTTCATCACAAAAGTAAGGCAGCCTCTTTCTTTTGTGCTTCCATCTAGTCACAGCCTGCAGCTTTTGGTAATCTCTGGATTGATTTGTGATCCACTTGCCTCCTCCATCACTTTTTATAATCAATACTTGAATTAAATTCCATCTGTTTTAAGTACCCAGAATGGTTCTTCCTTTCCTGTTGAACTCTGGTAGATACAAGAAACAACAATGAGATACCAGAATCAGTGGCTATAGGACCTGCTGGTGCAGATGAATTGTTGGAGTTAGGTATCAGAGGGAGTAAACCAGAGGAGAGGAACTGGTCAGAAAATAGGATATTTGAAACAGATATTGCATTTGCAAGTATTGGTAATAACTAAGTTTAACGATAGAAATTAATATCTGAGATACTTGGAAGAAAGTGTCATTGTAGGAGAAAACAAATTGGAACTGAGAAGTCAGAGTATTGTAAAGAACCTGACAAAGACTTTCTCCATGATCAAAATTTAGTCAGGCTCCTGAGTAATTTTCTCCACTAGGCCTCAACCTCTGGATTTCTGTATCTGTATTTGCCTTGCCAAGTTTTAGGAAGAAATCCAGCTAAGTGAGTTTTAGCCAGAATCCTCATATTCTGTATCTAATTGTCCATAATCTTTGATTAAAATCCTCATCACCTATCATCCTTCAAGTGATATCTAATCACCCTGGCCTGCCTTTGGCAAAAATCTTCTTAGGTCTGTTTAACTAGAACTCTCAGCCCCAACTCTGATGTTTTTCTCTTTGTCATGTGCTGACTATGTGGCTGCAACATAAATGTGTCTTGTAAAGGCATTTGATTTAAAGTCAGGGAGGACATTGTTTAGAAAAGTGGAGAATGGTCTAGAAAAGGCAATGGATAGGACAGAAGACAGCTCTCTTTGTCTAAACTTCTTAAGCAAGCAGGAAAGAAAACAACCACAACTTGACAGAGCTTCAAGAAAAGCAATGTCCTCAAGGGAGAACATGGTTTAACTAATAAAAAAGTGATGAGAATATCAGAGAGTGTGTTGAGAATGTGTAGAATTTTATCAGTCTATGGACTGAATTCCCAAGGACTCAGTGGAGGGGATTCAAAATTTAGGAACAGTAATAAATGTGATTGAGAAAAGCAGATATATAGACATATAGAAAATAGAATACAGGGGAAGGGAGATCAATAGCAAGTTCTGAGTTTTTTGTCTGTTGGTTACAAGGTAGATGGTGGTATTATGTCTTGGGGTGTTAATGAGAGATAAGGTAAAGGCGAGTACAAATTGGCAGATGATGACTAAGAACTCCTGGACCTGTTACTCCTGTTTATAAAGTTGGGATGAGTCATTCTTTTCCTCTGAATTTCCAGGCATTACATTGGTTGTGATCTGACATGTATTACCTTTAGAATGGAATTTTTTTCCCATTCCATACATGATCAATTTCTTAATACTTACAAGTCATCCAGAAAAGCCAGAAATGTTAATCATGCCTAAACCTTCTTCTTCCAGAAATAGGTAATACAAAACATTAAGGGAATATTTTTATTTTATCACCTAATTGAGTGTCCAATTTTAGTGGTTTGCCATTAGAATTTTTTTAAAACCTTATGTAAATATCAAATCAGTCCATTGTTTTCTAGCACCCACTAACAATAATTGTTTTCCTCTTTTCTTTTCATTCTTAAATGCTGCCAGCCAATCTTAAAGGATTTATAATCCTGAAATTCAAGACTGGCACTGGATCTTTGTCAATAGTTATTTTCTAAAATATAATTGATACCTATGTAAACCTATGATTTGCTTTATATCCCACAAGGTGCCATATGTTTAGAATTGTTGAAAGATTAGTGAAGACTGAGTATTTTAATAACCTTAAATTTGCCAGCCTTTTGTCAGTACCTGGGTTAAGAAGGATATCTGCAGGTTTGCTACTCAGGTATGATTTTGTTTGATTCATTTAATTCAGTCTGTGATTACTGAATGCATACTGTGCTAGACACTCAAAAAATAACCTCAATATTCTGTTCATTTTGAGATGCTTTAGTTATGGTTTTATAGCCTACCAACCAAAAAAAGTCCAGTTCCAGATAGGTGCACAGCTGAATTCTAACAGATGTACAACGTGGAGCTGGTACCATTCTTTCTGAAACTATTCCAAACAATACAAAAAGAGGGAATCCTTCCCAAATCATTTTATGAGACCAACGTCATCCTGGTACCAAAACACAGCAGAGATTCAACAAAAAAAGAAAACTTCAGGCCAATATCCATTATGAACACAGGTGCAAAATCTTCAATAAAATACTGGCAAAGTGACTGCAAAAGCACATCAAAAAGCATATCAATCACGATCAAGTAGGCTTCATTCTGGGGATGCAAGGCTGGTTTAGCATACACAAGTCTATAAACATAATCCATCACATAAACAGAACGAAAGACAAAAACTACATGATTATCTCAATAGGTGCAGAGAAGGCTTTCAACACAATTCAACAGCCCTTTATGCTAAAAACCCTCCATAAACTACGTAC
>CAUYLG010020196.1:0-98050 GCA_963573385.1 Cacajao melanocephalus | reverse complement strand
AATAAAATTTAAAGGAGTTTAATTGAGTAATGAACAATTCACGAATTGGGCAGCCCTCATAATCACAGCAGATTCAGAGAGACTCCAGGGATGCCTCATAATCAGAATAGATTTACAGACAAAAAAAAAAAAAAGGAAATGACATACATACATTGAAGGCAAAGTACAGAAACAGCTGAATTGGTTAAAGGTTGGCATTTACCATATTTGAACACAGTTTCAACACTCAACATTGTATAACTGGTTGTAGTATTGCTTGCCTATTAAGTTAGGTTGTAGTTCATCTATAAGAACTCAATATAGAAGTACAGAGTCCTTCTCAGGTCTTATTTAGTTTCCTTTAACATCTGTCTTTTTCCATTTATTTTTAAATTGGATGTATTTGCTTAGAGATTATTTGGAATTTACCTTAGATTTTCCATCTTTTTTTTTTTTTTCATTAGATCATTCCCTCCTTTACAGCACTAGATGACACAATAAGCCCCAGTGTGTCTAGGTTCTAGGAAACAATCAGAGTACCACTTGTCCTGAGTGGAAGATGTACCAAAGGGATTATCTTGGTTGTATAAGAAGGCTATCTAGGGGTTCATGTCCAGGAAACCTGTTAAACCTCCTTTAGCATGATGCTATGGAACTGCCACTTCAATTTGATGTCTCCTTTGGCTAAATCACAGTTTTCAGATCTGGGTCTAGTGGTGTCCCTTGCCTTCTTTATTCCTGGCTGTCCTTGGGTATATTCCTTTCATCAGATACTCCTAATGCTTTCCATGGGTTGAGGTAGAGATAGGTGTCCTGCTAGGCAACCCAAGATGGTGGGGAAACTATTTGTCCAACTTAATATTACCCTTTTAAGTCTAGAAACTATGAGTCAGAGGAAAACTTTCTGCACTGTTGGTGATGTGTAAACTTGGAAGAGAGACATAATGGATATGACAGTTCAATTTTATTAGCACCTGTTATGTTTGTCTACTTTTCTTGCCATAGGAATTGTCTCCTCATATTTCAGTATTTAACTTCTAGAATATTGCTGGTGATAATGTCAGCATTGTACGTTGGATTTTGGTTTTCTGTGGGAAGGAATGAAAACAGTTTGCCTCTGTATTATGATTTTAGAACAAGAAGTCCTCTTTATTACATATTCCTTTTCAATATGGTGAGCACGTAGCACTTGTATATATTTATGAGTTACAGTGTGGTTTTTGACACACAGATGCCTTGAATAATAAAGAAATCAAGCTAACACAGAAGTTCTATATTATGAATTCTTCCCCTAATTACTGCCATGATGGAATCAATAAAAGTTTACAAAATTGAATTTTTATTCAGTTCACAATACTTTCTCATTGCTTTTGGAATTTTCTTTTTGACCAGTGGGCTATTTTGCACTGTGAATTTACATTTCAAATATTTCTGTAGTTTGTGGAGATATTTCTGTTATTTACTCCACGTTTAACACCATCCTTGTGAGAAAACAGTTTGGATAATATGTTATTTTAAATGTATAAAGACTTTTTTATAGTTTTCAATGTGATCCATCCATATAATTATACTGTGCACACTTGAAAATAGTTCGAACTCCTTAATTTTGGACAGGATCTCCTGTAATTATCAATTAGGTCAAGTTATTAAAATCTTTGATAGGCTTGCTGATTTTCTTTTCATTTATATAAATTTAAAGGCTATTAGTGCAGTTTTGTCATAAGGATATATTGCATATTGGTAAAGTCTGGGTTTTAAGCGTCTCCTAAACAGTGTATATTGTATCTATTAAGTAATTTCTCATCTCTCACACTTCTTTTAGACTCCTACCCCTACAAGTTTCCACCCTCTATGTCCACTTTACACTTTATTTTGCAATTCTATCAGTCTCTGTTTCTTTTCATTTTAAACTCTGTCATTGTTGTATAAAAGTTAATAATTTTACATGTCTGTTGAAGAAATTGACTTTATCAATCATAAAATGATCTTATTTATCCCTAGTAATTTCCTTTCATCTAAAATCTACTTATGATGGTATTAATATAATCATTTCAGATTTCTTTTTAAAGTATTATTTAAAAATAAATCTTATTATGTATGAAGTATACAAGACACTATGATATTCAAATAGTGAAATAATTATTATAGTGAAGCAAATTACCATATGCAACATTGACAATTGTTCTACATATTTTTGTTAAGTGTGTGGCAAGAGTGGCTATAATCTATTCAGTCAAAATCCAAACTATACAACGTTATTATTAACTACAGTCTTCATGTTGTACCTTAGATCTCTAGACTTCTTTATTCTACATATCTGCTGTTTTGTTTTCTTTGACTTACATTTCTCATTTCTTGCCACTCCCCTACCATGCCCATCGTAACTGCTGTTTTATGTTCTATCTCTTTATAGTTTACTTTTTTTAAGTGTAATATTTTGCTTCCTGTGTCTGGCTGATTTCATTTAGCATAACGTCCTACTGGTTTACTCATGGCATGTCAAATGACAGAATCTCCTCTTTTTATAAGGATAGTGTGATGGTTAATGTTAGATGTCAACTTGATTGGATTGAAGGATGCCTAGATAGCTGGTAAAGTATTGTTTCTGAGTGTGTCTGTGAGGGTGTTGTTAGAAGAGATTAGCATTTGAGTTCGTGGACTTGCAGAGGTAGATCCACTCTCATTGTAGGTGGGCACAATCCAGTCGACTGCCAGGACTATAACAAAGCAGGTGAAAGAAGGTAGATTAAGCTGGCTTGCTGAGTTTTCTCATTTTCTTCTTTTCCCTGTGCTGGATGCTTCCTTCCATTCTTTCTGCTCTTGGACATCAGACTCAGTATTCTTCAGCCTTAGGAGTCTTGGATTTATACCAGTGGTTTGCCCGGGGGTCTCATGCCTTCAGCCACAAACTGAAGGCTGCACTGTCAACTTCCCTACTTTTAAGGCTTTTGGATTCAGACTGAGCCACTTTTGGCTTCTTTCTTCCTCAGCCTGCAGACAGACTGTCATCATGGGACTTTGCCTTGTGATTGTGTGAGCCAATTATTTCTAATTAACACCCTTTCATATACACATATATCCTATTAGTTCTGTCCCTCTGGAGTACCCTGACTAATAAAGATGGATTACATACACATATATATAGTTACATATATAGACTAATACAGATGGGTTATATATACATATATAGAGTTGTTACATATATACCCTGACTAATACAGATTGATTATATATACATATGTATGATTAATAAAATACTTTTTAACATTCTAATTTTATTTCTTGTTTACTAAGTCATAAGTTTTGTTATTTGAGTGCTCGGTATGTTTACAGTATATGCTTCACTGTTTTAAATATATAATCACAAGAAATGCATGAAAATGTTTGATATTATTTGCAAGTCAAACACTATATTTTAAATTACTATTACAGTATAATTTTAACATATAAAAATTGCTTTCTTCTTGTCTCATATATGTGTGTGTTTGTGCATATTTCAGTTTCACAGTTTCTTCATTCATCTAGCAGTGGACATTTAGTTTGTTTTTATGTTTTGGCTCTTGTAAATAAGACTGTCAAGAATATGGGAGTACAGAATTATTTACAAGGCAATAATTTTATTTACTTTGGATATGTACTCAGAAGGATTGCTGGATTTTATGATATTTCTATGTTTAATTTTAAAATGACCTTCCCTTCCATACTGTCTTGATAATGGCTGCACCAACCTACACTCACACCAGCAGTGTCCAAGGCTTCCCTTTTCTCCAACACTTTTGTCAACACTTTTTAATTTCTTTCTTTTTTTTTTCTTTGATAATAGCTATTTTAAGGGGTGTGAAGTGGCTTTTCATGGTGTTTTGATTTTCATTTCACTGGTGATATTGTGCATCTTTTCATATATACCTGGCAATTTTTAGGTCCTCTTTGGAAATAAAACTGATTATGTGCCTTTGCTCATTTTTTGCTTTGGAGCTATACAAGTTCTTTATAAATTTTGGATATAAACTCCTTATTATATATATGGTTTATAAATTTTTCTTCGAATCCACTGATCACCTTTTCATTTAATTGACTGTCTCCTTTGCATTTTGTATATTTGTTTTTGTAGACTGACATAGCCCCACTTGCTTAAGCATTTTTGTATTTGTAGCCTGAGTTTTGATACAATATTTAAAACATTGTCAAAGCCAGTGTCAAAAACTTTTCTTCTGTTTTTTTCTAAGCTTTTTATGTTTTCACATCTTAGGTTTATATATTGAATTCATTTTTGAGTTTATTTTTGAGTAGCGTGTAAGATAAGAGTCTAATTTTATTTTTTAATGTGGATATTCATTTTTCTCAATACAATTTATTGAAGATCCTATGCTTTTCCCATTATGTCTTCATGATGCCTTTGTGGAAAATATGTTGACCATATATATGTTTGAATTTATTTCTAGACTTTATTTTCTGTTCCACTGCATCCAGATTCCTATTTGTTTCTTCACAACATATGTTTCTTCATTCTTCTACTTTCTATCTTTATACATAAACTTCTCATTTTTGGTGGTATATAATTTAGTCTTGCTATTTAATTTTTTTTGAAAATAATATGCTTTTTAATTCAGGAATTAATTCTATTTATAGTAATGTGAGTTTTGTAAAGTTATATATAAATCTACCATCATGTTTTGTTTGTCAATTTCTTGTGATTTTTTTAATCCTCTTCTCTTTTTATGGATTAATTGAATATACTTTTAATGTTTTAATTTTATCTTGATCGCTTAGACATAACTTTTGTTTCTTGTTTGCTACAACATCTACACTATAGATCTTATTGTTTCATATTTTTACTGCACAAGAAATGTATAAACAAGCATAATGTTACTTGTAATTCAAACAATATTGTCTTTTAAATGACTATTACAGCATAACTTTTGAATATAATAATTGTTTTTTTGTTATTATTGGTCAAATGTATTCAGAAACATCATCACCTCTTCAGAAAAAGCTAATTTTCTAACCATTTCAGTGTTCTGTAATGGTAGTTCAGGTATTTTTCTCATTCAGATAAAAAACATTAAGTCACCATAAAACTTTACTACTTCTAAGTGGCAAAATGCTATGTGGTAGGGCAAGTCAGAATTTTATCTTCTGTTTTCTAGAAACATTTCTGTACTTGTTGATGGTTAAGTACATGAGAACAAATGAAACTCACCATTAACACATCTTGTTCTATTTATAGATAGTATATTGAAATATTTCTGTAAAGGACTTTCTAATGAATAATACATTGAATAATCAAGGCTTACATTTGAATGAGCTTTGCAAATTTGCTTAACTAAAATATTATTTTCTCCCCGTATATATTAATACATCTTAGTAGATCCCACTCTAGGTTGTAAAGAATTAGTGTTTTCTCAACTATTTTGAAAATATTTTTTTCTGTAGTTGTTCACAGATTATTTATAGAGGTTCATTTTTAATTCACTTTTAACTTTGGATTAACTCTTTAAATATGCAACAACGGACAAGTTTCAGAAATATTTGCCAATTTATCAAAAGGCAAACACAACAACTTGAAATTTGTTACCTTAATTTTAGCAGATTATTGATATTACTCCCAGTATTCTAAAAAGTTCCTGTAGTGGCTCTCATTGTAAGGCTCATAGTCTTTAAAGATATTTATTTTCTCTGACACATTTTATTGACTTTTCTAAGATACTGTTATTTGGTTAACTAAGCATCAGTCAATAATTTTCCTGGCTTGGCTAACAACTCAGATACACAGAATTCTATTTTGGTTATATATTCTTTTTAATTTTTTGAAGAAATTCTTAGATGTTTCATTTTTACTTTTATAATATTTCAACTGTTTTTATTTTGTTAGTTGAGAAAACAGTAAAGGATGCTTAGTCTGGTAATATCAACTTGCATTCTTTTAGTACAGATATAGTGATATTGCATAATGAACACAAAGTTTGTGATAGAATTCAATAATAAAACAATACACACTCTTCTTTGCTATAAGAGTGTGACAACCATAGTCCATTTCTCTATCATGTTATCTTTTTATGACATGATGATTATAATTTAGTAATATTTTAGTCAATTTGTGTTTCTACAAAGGAATGCCTGAGATTGAGTAATTTACAAAGTAAAGAGGTTTATTCGGCTTACAAATGTGCAGCCTCTACCAGAGGCATGACATCAGCACCTATTTCTCATGAGGCCTTCTAGAAGTTACTCATGGCTGAAAGTGAAGAGGGAGAAAGCATGTCATATGACAAGAGAGGAACAGAGGGGGACAAGAGGTTCCAGACACTTTATAACAATAGGATTTCATAAGAACTCATTTAATCCTATAAGAATGGCACCAAGCAATTCATAAAGGATTTGCCTCCTATGACCAAAACATCTCCTACCAGGCCCATCTTCCAACAGAGAGGAGTGTATTTCATTACATTACTTTTCAATATGAGATTTGGAAGGAACAAATAGCTAAACTATATTAAGTAACAAACAAAAAAGTAATGGTATGGTGATATGTGTAGTACAAAAAATATCGCTGAATTATGACTACATTACTGATATATGTAATGTGCTGAGTACCACATATGGTACCACATAGGAGTACCACATATGGTCTCTGTCACAGGATTTCATTCTGCTGTTGTAATACAAATGTGGTCATAGACAATACATGAATTAATGAACATGGCTGTGTTCTTAGGAAGATATTTATGAACATTGGAAATTGCAGTTTGTATAATTTTCACATATAACACAATATTATTATTTTAAATTATTTTTAGCCATTACATATATCTACAAACTGTATTGGCTCATGAGCTACAGAACAACAGATGATGGAAGGGAAGGGTTTTAGCCACCAGGCCTTAGTTTGCCCAGCTCTAATTGTACTTAAAGTAGGTTCTTGTAAATAGCCCATAGTTGGGTCATTTCTCTGTTTTTCAACTTGACAAATTCTATTTTAATTAATTTGTTAATACCAATTATATTCAATGCAATATATTTAAATGTTTGAAGGAAGATCTAAATCTTGTTAATTGTTTTCTATGTTTTCTGCCTAGCATTTTTTGGTTTTATTGTTGTTATTTGACCACTTTTTCTGCTTCATATTGAGCAAATTGTCTTCCAAAATTCATTTTATCTCAGCAATTATGTTATTTATAGCAACTCTAAAATATATCAGTTTTCCTAGAATTTACAATATACAAATTTGATTAATCACAGTATGTTTTGAAATAGGCGTATATTACTACACATGTAGTAGAATGACTTTCAAGTAATATGCAATTCTTTATTTTCTTTTGATAAATTTTATAAACATGAAATACATTGCTACTGTATTTTTCTTTAGTACGATAATAATATAATCTTTTTTATTGTACTTTAGGTTCTGAGGTACATGTGCAGATCATGCAGGATTGTTGTATTATGTACATACCTGGCAAGGTGGTATAGCTTTAAGTCTGTATATAATCATATATAATCATAGATAAAACCATGTCTTTTATATTTATCTTCTTTTTAACCACTTAGAGAGACCTTTATTTCCTTGAGTAGATTCATGTGTCTGTTTCATATCAGTTTTCTTCTGTCAAAAGAGTTTCCTCTAATATTTCTTATATTTTCCATTACTGTGTTGTAATTTTTCTTTTGCTGACACATTTTACCTACATTTTCAACTCATTTTTAATATATTCACATAGTTATTTTAAATTTTTCTTCTCATCATTCAAATATCTAGGATGTTATCTGTATCTAAATCAGTTGAATACTTTATTTCTTTCCAGTGGCTTTTGGGTAGAGATCTCATAGAACCCTTACTTCTCTTTTAGAATTGCATATGGGTTTCTCAGGAAATCACATATATGTATATATAGGATTTTGTGCCATCCTGCAGTGCCCACTTTTGGGGTATATTTCCATTGCCATGTACTCAGTCCATGGGGCTGCATTTATAGAAAGTAAACTAACCCATTAGATTTTCAAACATCAAGGAGTAAAATCAAGAGAAAGGGATACAATTGGAATAAGACATCTGACTGGAGAAAACTATCAGGAAGAAAAAGATAGTTGTCACTACTAAAGCACCAAAAGATAGGTTGAAATATGAGAACTTCAATGTATCTTTTAAACCTGGACTACTGTTTTTCCACAGCACTGAACATTTTTTTTAAAGAAATAGACTTAAACGTGGCACTTGAACTTCTGAATACAAAGCATTTTGTTTTTCTGAATCAAATTCACTTTGCTTTTCAATACCATAATAAAAAGAACAAACTAGACTTCAAATTTCAAGTATTAAAGCAGCAGAGTGGTATAAATATTATTTCTGTAAATGATCTAATATTACATCTGATTTAGAAAATGATACAGTTAATAATCGGAACTCTATGTATTAAAACTATAAACTGTACCTTACAAATTTACGCTTTATGATAATTGTGATTTTTAAAGATATTCACATGGAATAGTTCCTGGATTGTCCATCTGCATTTCCAATTTATTCCATGAAGGATAAGATTGCCAGGATTGTTCAGTGCGAATGATGATAACTGAATTCATGAGCAGTGATTGGACTACACTTGGTATGAAATCATTACAGTGGGTACCCCTTCATAAAAATGTCTGGCTGCCAATGTATATAGCTAAAAATAAAACTGTGGGGTCAAGCTTTCTAGAAGTAAAGCACACAGAACATTGTTTTTATGAATTGCAGAACAGTATGGGTTGACAGGATCACCATTTGAAATGACTACTTCCTACAGGTATAAAAAGTATGTTATCAGCTGGAAAGAATCATAAGTTGCCAGTTTCTAATAAAATAATTCAAATAAATAAAGATTTCACGAAGTTTATAACTTTAAGTAGGAAAGAAAAAAATTAATGCATATTGTTAAAACATAGACCATCTGTTAAAATATTTTTAGAAACAACTTCACCATTATTCTATCACGATTCAGAATTTCTATTTTATATCTGGAAATGTAGGTAATGAAAAAACAACAAAATCTGTCTTAAGTTAAACTATAGTTGTGTCTAATTTTGACTATCTTTTTGAATGGGCTTCAGTGCCCAGAAATTAGTTGATTATGTAATTTTGCATATGATAAAGGCTCACAGCATGAAAACTAAGCCCCCCGATGTGTTAACCAGGATAGTACCTCAGAGAGCTTAGCTTTTGTTTCAGTTTTGTGGTTTTATAAACATTTTTGCTGATCTTTTTCCAATACTTTGTGATGAACTAACATGACTGTCTCTAAAAATACTTTTGAAATATATACCTGATTTATATCTTATGAAATATTTGGTTTAAAGTCTGCCCATTAGGAAAGAAAATGCATTATTTTTAAAAGCTCACTAACCACAGTACAAGTGAGAACACATAAAGCTATTAAAATATATGTTTAGTTCAGTTCGCCTGTAAGCAGGAAAAAGTTTTAAACCGTTTTTGGTATGCTAACAAAGAGATTCACATTAAATTATCTAATTTTTATTCATGTGTGTCTAGGTAGAAACAGGACTTAAATTAATTGTCCATGAATTTTCTATTGGATCTAAAAGAAAATTTCTTTACAAATTGCTCCCCAAAGAATCAAAAACTCTATTATAGCACCATAATTACAATTCACTGGATTATACCATATACAGAGGACTGTATTTTTACTATAAAAAAATACCTCCTGGTTGAGTCTACTACTGGCCTTAGTCTTACTGCCTTATTAAACTTTAAGTTCATGAGTTGAAAAGTTTTATAATTTTTGTCTTTTTATCATTTTTTAAAATATATGTGTGTTAACTTTAAAGTTAACATTTTATTTTAGATTATTCAAATGTAACATAAACATAAATTTTGGGAAAATATCTCTAGAATATTAACAAATCAATATAATTAAAATAATCTTCTCCTGAGCATTCCAAAACTACATAACTGTAAGTCAGATTACTTAAAGGTGATGAGTTAATTTGCCTGGCTGGAAATTTTGGTCAGTTACTTTTGTCACAATAAAGATATAACAATTGTTACATGATATAATTTATCATGATTTAACTAAATATAAAAATGATATATAATGTGTGTGGTCATAGGAAAAATTCTCTTTATAAAATTAATGATTAGCCACTTTTATTGTTTTTAATATGTGCAGATAAAGCTGTATCTGTAAGAAAACAACCTCATTATTAACACAAAGTTTAAAGAAAAAGACTTGATGTAAGAATTAATGTTATTTGTATATACCATTGATATTTTAGTTTTTTTTGTTTTTTCAGATCTCCTTAATGTTAAGAAGCTAATTGTGCGTCACATCTTGGAAGTAAGTTATTGTTTCTAACAGGTAATGCTCTGTGGGAGCAGAACCACTATAATGGGAAGGGCAATGTAAGTAACTGCTCAGAAGAACAATGATCTTTCCAACTATAATTTGAATAATAATGAAAATACGACTACTTAAGGTAACCTTTTGCTATAACTCTAGGGAGATCATTTTACTTCTAGAAAAGAAGATTATCCTTTCATGTGAATTATCCTAAAATACAGGTAGGTTGATTAATTAATTGGGAAAAATAAGAAATTAATGCTGGCTGGCAATATAAAAATTAAACAATTTATTTGACATGCTCACTGTTAGCATTTACTATGAAGCATATTAAAGATAGAATGTAGGAATATTTAAATCTCTCACTCTTAAAAAAACAAGTTTATTAGTCACACAGAACCTTTTACCTTGTATTTCAGTATAATTTTATGAAGAATAAATACAGTCAAGAAAACTACATTGGTTTTGTAGAGTCACATGCCAATACAGTTATTGTGTGATTTCTAACTATAAATACTTTTTATTCTTAAAATTTAGTGATGTATTATTGTCCAGAACTTAAGGCATTTTATTCTAAGGATAGATATAGCACAGCATAAGAGAATAAAAGAAATCCATGTTTCTGAAAAATCAGGTTGAGAATCGTGCCTGTGGATTTGTGAGTAGAAGAATCTGCATGGATACATTGGTGTCATTCAAGCAAATTGTATCTTGAACGCATGTAGACATATATGTAAAACCTAAGTACCTGAGACAGAATCTACTGGGTTCATAAGCCAATAAGGGTAGCAATAGGATATGAAAATGTAAGATCACATAGTATTATAACTGGAGGTACCTGATACATCTAGTCCCACCTCTTTCTTCTTAATATTTGTGTGTTAGTAATAGAATGGTCAACAAATATTCACAAGCTCACCCATATATTTTAATACTTATGTGACTAGTTGGAGGTAATAAATGTGTTAAGTTTTAACAAGGGGCTATGCACAGAAATAATGTTTGATCTCTTACTAGACAAAGTAAAACTAATCTAGCACATACCTTTCCAGTTGCCTCTTCTAATACATAGTTCTAGCTGTTCCAGATGCTACAGATATAAGAAGGTGAAGCTTATGTCAGCCTAGTGCTCTGTGAGTCTGTGTCAAGCCCAGCCTCCATCCAAATTGTATGAATAAGTAATGAATAATCAAGAAATTTATCCCTATTGTGTTAAGCCACTGCAATTTGAAATTTTGTTTTTACTGAAATGCAAACTTATCCTATACTTACCACAATCTAAATGAAGAAATAGTGACAAAGAGAAGAAAATTATAATTCTCTTTGTTCAATTAGTAAATCTTCAGGTAATTAATCAGAAAAAGTGATGCTTTTTAAAAATGACTTCATTATAATTTTCTCCATATGAAATAATAATTTATTTTGATTCTAAGTATGCAAAGTTTATAAATTAAATACATATCTTTGCTATCCCTAGATGATATACCATAATACAGTCTAGATTTTCATTTTGGAGTATCTTTAGTATAGTACAACTGACTCTACTACATTCTCCTCTAAAGTGAATTATATTTTCTGTCATTTTTATTAAAATGCTGCTGGATTCTAATTTTTTGAGCATAAAAAATGGAAAAGTAAATACTCAGCCTATAACTTCTGTAGGAAATCAGAGATATTTATGTTATGAATAAATACTTTATAAAGGCATGAACTGTCTTTTGTTTATTACTTTGCAAACATAAAACATATTCTCCTTAGGAAAGATGAGAATATTTAAGATACTCATAGAAATAACACTAGCGTCAAACGATTTCTTAAGTATTTGCTATGGTTTTCTACTATGTCCAGAATAAATGGCTTTTGAAAATAATAGTTGAAGTGAGTCTAAGGCGTTTAATCATTCTGAAAATCTATTTATTGTGTACATATCACTTAGCAATAGAGATGATTTCTGTTATAGCACAAACCAAAACACAATTAAAACAAATGGTTTTCTTAGGAGATAGAAATACTTGCTATCCCTTTATTTCTAGAGACTTCTTCCCAGGTAGGGGGTGAATTTTGCAGGGCTAGTGAGTGAGAAAAATTACTGAGATCCCTGCAGCCAGAAATTCAGGCAATCTCATATCCTTGAAAAGACACTGAAAATGAATTCCATGATAAAACCTATTCCTGGGGATTGGAGGTGACAATTGTGGACTACACAAATGATTGCTGCTTTTTCTGGGACTTCAGGGTAGGAGCTAGTCTAAATGCCTTAAATGAGAGTTAACCTGCATATTTACATTAGGTAATACAAAGTGATACCTAGATAAACAAGATCTTAAAGTAAAGAATGGATATAATTTCTGTGTAAATTGGATATCATAGCACAATATCCTTCTCTTATTATTTGATTTGTATAACTAAGAAATTATGTATTCAGCAATAATGAAGGTATGATCAATAAAGATGTCCTCTGCTTTATCTAAAATTTCCCTATACACAGATACAAATTGAATAGGCAATTCTTACCACGTGCAAAATTTCATAAATACAGCAAAGCAATGTATATCCTGTTACACTCAGAAGTATTTTGAAGGTTAGTTGCATTCAAGGTATAGGGGGAGCTCATTTTAGAACATCCCTTAATGATTTCAAGATATGACAAAAGCAAAATCAGCAGATAATTTATATATTGATTTTTTTAAGATTCTATTTGTGCCTTATAATTGACAAAATTCAAAATATTCATAAGGATTTATTTATGTCTCAAACAGCCTTTAGGTGTGGATGAAATTAAATTGTAGTTTAAGTTAAAGATAAGGTTTGATAGTTCGCAAAATTGTGAATGTTCTCTTTTTCAGCTTACTTGATAATGAATCAAAATTTAGGTATGTTTCTCTTTTAAACCTTCTGTTTCCAGTGTTTCTTTTTATGTAAGAAACACTTCTTATGTATTTTGCCAAATATGCATTTGCATTTTAAAAATGACTCTATATTGAAATCACAATTGTGATATTTCTTCACAAAGTGTATTATTAGAAAGCAATAGGAAGAAACTCTCACAACACTGCATTTTGTAATATTGGGCAAAAATCTCTTAATTTTTATACAGTTCATGTAGCTGTTGAAAAATACTCAGCTTCCTATTTTGAAATATCCACAAATAATTTTCATAATTTGTCTGTACATGATATCATTATGCCCAATAAGATCGGCTAATTGATATTGGAAAAAACATTTAATAAATTCAGGTCTCACATGACTTGCCCACTACTTGCCTTCATATTAGGAAACCAACCAATTCTCTCTTCATTCTCATCTCTAGTCCACGGGGAAATTTCACCATGGGGAAGCAGATTTGCAAAGGCAGAATATTATTCCAGTATGTTTAGATCAAAATATTTCTCCATTAACTAAATTCAATGTGCTACTCTCTCATTTTATTCTTAATGTCTACTAAATATTTTTAAATTTTATTCTATACTGTTTACTCTTTTATCTTTGTCATGTCTTTTCAGGACTCGTACCACTTACTTCTAATTACAGTTTTGATCACCTAATGCCATCTGTCTCACAATACTCTGCATCTTTAACAACACTCTAAAAAGTAAATATGACTTAAAACAATGTTTTTTTTTTTTTAGAATATCATCAGAGTGAACAGGCCACCTACAGAATGGGAGAAAAATTTTGCAACGTATCCATCTCACAAAGGTCTAACATCCAGAATCTATAAGGAAGTTAAATAAATTTACAAGAAAAAACAAGGAACCCCATCAAAAAATGGGTGAAGGATATGAACAGACAATTCTCAAAATAAGACATTTATGCAGCCAACAAACATATGAAAAAAAAAGACTCATCATCACTGGTAATTAGAGAAATGCAAATCAAAACAGCAATGTGATACCATCTCACTCCAGTTAGAATGGCGATCATTAAAATGTCAGGAAACAATAGAAGCTGAAGAAGATGTGGAGAAATAGGAACACTCTTACACTGTTGGTGGGAGTGCAAATTATTTAACAAGAAATACCATTTGACCCAGCAATTCCATTACCGGATATACACTGGAAGGATTAGAAATCATTCTACTACAAAGACATATGCACATGTATATTACTGCAGCACTATTCACAATAGCAAAGACTTGGAACTAACCTAAATGTTCATCGATGATACACTGTATAAAGAAAATGTGGCACATATACATCACAGAATACTATGAAACCATAAAAATGGATGGTTTCATATCCTTTGCAGAGACATGGATGAAGCTGGAAACTATCATTCTCAGCAAACCAACACAACAGAAAACCAAACACTGCATGCTCTCACTCATAAGTGGAAGTTGAACAATGAGAACACATGGACACAGGGAGAGTAATCTCATACATCAGGGCCT
This sequence comes from Cacajao melanocephalus, assembly GCA_963573385.1. NCBI lineage: Eukaryota > Metazoa > Chordata > Mammalia > Primates > Pitheciidae > Cacajao > Cacajao melanocephalus. The sequence continues at coordinate 83,350 of CAUYLG010020196.1, read as the reverse complement.
GTTGGGGGGTGGGGGTCTAGGGGAGGATAGCATTAGGAGAAATGCTTAATGTAGATGACAGGTTGATGGGTGCAGCAAACCACCATGGCACATGTATAACTATGTAACAAACCTGCATGTTCTGCACAGGTATTTCAGAACTTAAAGTATAACATAAATAAATAAATAAACAGTAAATTTGACCTAAAAAATGTTAAAACCTTTACATGGTTCTTCTTTAGTTTAAATAATAAAACTGGCTCCTTCTCATTATATGCAAACATCAACTCAAGACAGATTAAAGACTTACATGTAAGACACGAAAATATGAGTACTAGAAGAAAACCCAGAGAAAATTATTCTGGACATTGGTCTAAGCAATGAATTCATCACTAAGACCTCAAAACCACAGTCAACAAAAACAAGAATGGAAAAATTGAATTAATTAAACTAAAAAGCTTCTTCACAAGAAAAGAAATAATCAACAGAGTTAACAGATAATCTACAAAATGGGAGAAAATACTTACAAACTATGCATTTGAAGAGGGAATAGTATCTGGAACTTGTACAGAGCTCAACTCAACAGCAGCAACACATTAAAACAAGTAATCCCATTAAAAAGTAGACAAATGACATAAATGGATATTTTTCATATAAATGACCAATAGGCACATAAAAATGATTAAGATCATTAATCATTAGATAAATGCAAATTCAAACCAAGTGAGATACCATCTTACACTAGTCAGAAAAGCCATTATTAAAAAGTCAGAAAAACAACAGATGGCAAAATGCAGAGAATAGGAAACACTTATTGGTGGAATTCAAGTTAGGACATTTATGAAAAATAATATGGCGATTTCTCAAAGAACTAAAGACAGAATTCAATCTAGCAATCCAACTACTGGTTTCGACACAAAGGAAAATACATAATCACCTCAAAATTATATAGGCATTTGTATGTTTATCACAGTACTATTCACAGTAGCAAAGACATGGCATCAGCCTAAATGTTCACCAATGGATAACTGGACTTTTAAAACGTGGGAAATATACACAATGCAATACTATTTAGCCATACAAATAAAATCATGTCTTTATTTTATAGAGAAGAATGAGGATGACGATCTTCTGGAGTCAGACAGATACAGAATAATCAGATTTTTTGGAACTAACTTGTTTAGCAAATTTCATAGATGTGTGGCATAAGTTGGATTGGTATAGGTAGGGTAATGTCATGATTATGGCTGCTAAGTTCAGATGTCTTATATGATTTTGATACTGGAGGCCTTTATCTTAAGTGAAACAACTTAAGCACAGAAAGATACCTGATGTTCGCATTGATAAGTCCTAGCTAAATAATGTATACACATAAGAGTAGAGTGTGGAATCATGGACAATGAAGACTCAGAGGTTGAAGAGGTGGATGAAGTAAATGAGAAATTACTTAATGTGTAAAATGTATGTTATTCAGATAATGGATAACATAAAATCTTTGGCTTCACCACTACATTATGCATGTGACAAAAATCACACATGTACCCCATACATTTAAACATGTACCCCGTACATTTACACAAATTAAAAAAACCTCTAATATATATCAACATATTAAACTTGTTGAGAACAAGATTTTTAAATATTTAGCACTGGCATACATGAACCCTGGAGAAATATTCCTTGCCTATACCCTTCAGCTTTACTACATGTGTGTTCTCTCCTCGGTTTTTCTTGTGTAGGATATTGTGCTAACATATAGGACATCTATACTTAGGAGCCATAATCACATTACCCTACCCACACCAACCTAACTGCCATTACACATCTATGAAATCTACTAGAAAAGTTAGTTGAAGGAAATCTTATTATGCTATTAGATTATCTACCTCAGCAAGACCACATAACTATCTATAATTTTGTCCTTAAAATATAGGTTATTAATGTATGATGTGATACCGAACACAAAACTCCTGTGGGAAATTCTGTTATTGAATAAAAAGTTCTGTAAGATCTGTCATTTAAAAAGTCTCACCCTTACCATGAGGTCTTACCCCTCCCTATGAGGTGTCAAAGGTATAGTCATTTATTCTGCTATTAGAACATGCATTCCCTCACCTACTACACACCTCAAAATCTCATTCTTGTCTTCTCTCATTGCATTCACTTTGCACATGAATTCATTTATTCCTGTAGTTTTAAGTCAGTCATTCAACCTTCTCTATAGTCCAATACATGTATTTGTGGTGTACATTGTGGACATCCCTGTATGTTTATACATATGCATGTGCCAAGTAATCCTCCACATGGTATATTTTCATCTGCCAGTTACCTTCTTCTTTTTGATGGGCATGATCACATCCTGCAAGTTTCCTGGCTGGACACTGATTTTGCTTTCTTTCACATACTAACTCTTTTCCTCTAAGACCCTCCATATGCTGACGCTTTATTCCAATCAATCTAAAAATGCCTAGAATGCTTCTTTGCTCCTAGACATTATACATTGTTGTCTGTGAACAAAATCACTACATGTTTCTGAATTTTACAGTGCCCTTCTGGAAAATGTTTCCTTTAGCTTCATCCTCTGTTATATTTAAATAAGCCTCCATGGTCATAATATGGCAAATCTCTGCTGTCCTCTTATCTGCTGTAGGATTTTTCAGTGCCTTTCTGTGACTACACAAAGTCCTCATGCCAACCTTATTTTTAAAATGAATTATTTCCAGGAGAAATATTCTACTTCAGATAGGTTTGGTTATATCAGTAGCAAACACAGCTCAGGCTCAAATCATGATTACTAATGTTGTATAAAATAAGCATATGGCAGCATCGTTATATATGAGGTACAACAAATTTAACGATAACAATTATTCGTATGTTATATTCTAAAATGATAAAGGATTGTCCTATAAGATCTAAAGTATTTTCTTACAAGTAATACTAATTTGCTTTCAAATTATATGTGTGTGTGTGTGTGTGTGTGTGTACACACACACACACACACATATATAGGGATAACATTAAAAGCATCTAATTTGAATGAATCTCTGCTATGAAAGAAAATTTTAAAATTTGCAAAGTATTTGCAAAGTTTTGTCACCTAAACTATATTAAAAATAGAAATGAATTGCAATTTCTATCATATACAGTGTTAATTGTTACATTCTGTGCATTCTGAGTTTCACAGATATGAATTAATTATCTTCTCATTCGTGTTGTTTTTATTCTATTTTTCTAAAATAGAATATATCTGTGGGGGGATACTTGACAAAAAGACTGTAATTCAATCTAACAAATGAGGTCACAATGTTAATGAAATATTTTATGCAGTAGCCGGCAGTTTCAGCATATATTTCTAGTTCACACAAGGTAACTCATCCAAACAATAGATAGAGCCATTCCAAATATTTTACATCTAAATAACAATCCATATAAGTCTGTCATAGAAAATCATGCTGCTGACACAATGGTGAGGTCCAGTGCTGTTTTAAATTTAGGCATTTATAAAAATATGACAAGTTGGGACACAACAAAAGCAATAACAGTCTGTTTATACATTTTAAAAAGCAAAAGCATTTTTGGTTCATTCGTTTTCCTTATTTCCTTTTCTTAAGGAATACTCTACTTACTACTTTCATATTTTTTTCTGAGAGTTGTATTTATAAATATATCTGCTTAACTTTTTCTTTTTATGTGGTTGTGTCTATTTTAAAAGGCAGAGATATATTCTTTGATTAAAAATGAAGAAAGTTTTGGGGTTTCTGTTATATTGTTGACTTTATTTTACTATTATCTAACCCATTTTTTTTCCTAAGTAATAAAGTTGACATATTATAATGTATGTGCATTATATGATGGTGAAAAAATTAGAGGGTAACAGTCACCAAAAAAAAAAAAGTACTAATTAGAGGCAAACAGATTTTTAATGAATCTTCACTTCCAGGAACTTATGCTTCCAAGATTTTATATCTTGTTACTTTTTGCTCTTGGATAGCTTATCATGTTCTATCTGAGAGTTTATGTTTAGAACTTGGATTATTAAGGAAAATAATTATTAATTGAAATTCCATATGTCCTCCTTACCCAATAATTCTTCTGATCTCATTTCACAATATGCACATGGTATAAAAAATTTAAAAGTAAATTTCCTAAGACATTATACCCACTTCCACATGTACCTGAGCCAAATCTCTCATCAAAATAGTGAATCTGTATGTCATCCTTCTTGCATATGAGCCTACCCACTGAACAGATCTAAGAAACTCACTTTCTGGTGAAACAAAAATGGTGCTCCATTGTAAATAGAGAAAAATTCCGTTTTTGAGATAATTGTTATTATACTATTGGCATAGTATGTTAATGTCTAATTATCAAAGAGCTTTTATGAAAACACTTTTGTTACACATTAATAACTGTTTTTTAAACACATTAATAACTGTTATGAATTTTATTAGCTACCAATAAGTGGAATATCTTATATTTATCTGTCGGGTGTCTTCATTTGAATATGTAGTATAGGAAATGTTTTGAAATCTAATGTTAGCAAAATAATGATTTTGGATAACATGACTTGATTAGCAAAATTTTCATTGTAACTATTCTTATTCATATTGATTTTTGGTCTCCTTTGTTTTTCTTCTCACACACTTTTAAGTAATCTTTCAAAAATGAGAAAGCATTGATGTCTCTCTTGACCAGATAACTTCAGAATTCCCCACAGATTCTCATAAACACGAGCAAAACAGCTCTAGAAAAGAGAAGCAACATGTATTAACCATGTCATACTCTCATGAGGCCCTTTACCTGCTTTTCATTAGGCTACCCTGATTTCTTTTGGATGCTAAATGTGTGGTGCAGTGTTTATTTTTATTAGAGTGATTCACATATTCCTATACAAATAAAAAGTAGTACTGGATCAAAAAAAAAATCCCCGCTAGTAATACATACCATTGGCACACATATATATTTAATAAAGTTTTAGATGGGATTCTTTCTCTAAAATCTGAGCCATATATAAACTTGTTTAGTGATGCATTTGAGAAGTTATTATAGCCTAAGGTGAAGTGATTATTCTTTACTCATTGTATGAAGTGGAGTTGTTTCTAATTCAAAGGAAAGTCACTTTGATCAAAATAGGTTTACTAATTTTATACTGTATATTAGAGCCAACTAGATTTTCTTTTCTTTTCTTTTTTAATTCCAAAGCACAGGAGACCAGGTATTTAAGGAATTGATATTCTAAATGTCATTTCATTATTTTTTAAAGATAAGAATATTGTACTATATTAAGTAATATATCACACTTACTTAAATATTAACCGATGTGAATTATTTACGTCTACTAGTGAGTGTCTTTACATAGCTAAAATGTAGAAATTAGAAATATTGGCAATAAAACTCTGAGAAATTAGAAATTAAAAGCACTATTAGATGAGGAAGCTCTACTCAGAGTTCATGATCATTATCTACATTTTCCAGGGAAGTTGTAAGCCCTATAAAACGTGATATTTCTTTTTAGGAAGCTATCTCAAGTAAGTTTTTTTTTTAATATAAATAAATACTCATTTGTATAAACTTACTGGTTTTCCTGTATGTCAAATAAAAGCATGAATGTAAATGTATAGGGAATTCCTTCATTTCTTATCCTGACAAACAATTACACTGTGCTACTGTGTTTGAAACTTGATGTGATGTGTGAATTTTTACACCACATGCCTTTGTGAAAGCCTTTCCATCTGTCAAGTTACCCCTCCAACCACTCAACCCAGCATCACTCACCAAGCAATGGAAGCTGTATTGTAAATATGAATACCTGTGCTAAAGCTTACGTAAATTCAGGGAGATTTCAGTAAGTCAAGAGGAATTCCTTTTTCAAAATTGAAGCTTGGACTTGGATTTTATTTGCATTTGGTCAAACACCCATCTGAAGGAGCAATGATAAACATATAAAAGGACACTAACCGGTCTACTGACCATGAGTATAGATCGTGCAGCGAGACCTAGTTCAAATACTAACTCTGCCATTAGCTGTTTGTTTGGCTTTAAGGTACTTAGCATTTCTGAATCTAAGTTTTGTTATTTGCAACACGAAGGTGACTATAACGATATTTATCTCATTGTTTTCTGGTAAGGAATAAACTAGTTCACAAATGTCAGGAACATGTTTCAAATACTGTAGTTAGTACTGTTTATGAGTTAGCAATTTTAATTATATATTTAACTAAAAACTATGTGTTTCTACTTTTAATTTTCTTCACCAAGCTATTTAAAAGTTACATTGATGTTATAGAGTGAATCCATTTGTTAATTAATTAATATGATCATAACTGCTTCTTTGGAAAAAGAAATGGGTTGACTACAGGAATAAAACTTTAGTAAAAATTGTTATACTCCTTACTGTCTTCGATCAGATATTCTTAAAGGAGACTATTTTCAAATAAACAAAAAATTACAATCCAAATTCTAAGTGACTTATATGGATCCTTCACCTTTACTAAATCAGAGACACTAAGTCAATATTTATTTGTAATACATATCAAAGAAAGATGAGTTTAGATTGTATTTGTGATTATGCATACAATCCACATGAAACAAAATTAAGTTTGCTAACATTTTGCCATTTAGTACCTTAATTAATTTTTGTCCAGGTTAAAGCTCATTGTAATCTGTATCTGTTTTAAATAATTCTTAATTTAGCAAAATTTAAGATTTAAAGTGATATCCTATTTATTTTTATCTTATTTAATTAATGAAGAAGTTACAAAGCTCAGCCTTGATATTATTTCCAGGGCATCTCATTAAAAGATATTCTAAAAAAAAACTATTATTTATTTCATTTATTTTTCTCACTCATTTTTAGCCCTTCAGAATATTTGTAATCCTTTGGAACATTTTTGTATTGACAATTCTTTTGTAGGTCTTTTAACCTTTAAGAGAATGGTATCTGATAATTATAGGTAGAATTAGCATACATTAAAAATATTTAAACATTAATTAATTTTTAAGGCAGATATACTATGATTCTGTGTTTATGCATACATTATTTTATAGAAATATTTCTCTGCTTATTTTTACTAGCAATTTGTTACACATTTTCTGGGAAAGAAAGTCAAATCCTAAACTAGAAAATTTCACATTTGACTTTAAAAAATTATTTTGTGTTCTTTGCATAGTTTTTCAAACTTTTTCTCTACCTATTTTAAAATAACATGGAGCTGAAAATCTGAGAGCCCATGCTTGAAAGTCATTTTGATTTCATATCTCTTACTGAATGTTGTTATTGGTCTTGGTGTTTCTCTTTTTCTGCTATGTTTGTAAAAACTGTTCAGCTGAAATAGTTATGTAGTTTACTACTGTTGTTATTTCTTTCTACATACTACAGTTTGTTGCTGGTAGTTTCATTTTCTTTACTTAGGTATTTTAATTTTGAACCGTTTAATTTTTAGCTTACTTAAAAAAAAATGGTGGGGGGTGGGGAGGGATAACATGGGGAGAAATGCCAGATATAGTCAAAGGGGGAATAGAGGCAGCAAACCACCTGGTTACGTATGTACCTATGCAACAACCCTACATGAGCTGCGCATGAACCCCAGAACCTATAAAATAAAATGAAAAAAAAAATTAACCTCCCATACTTGCCTTCATCTCTCTCTGCTTTCTTCCCCCAGCTTCTCTTAGTTATGCTATTAACTTTTACCCTGTTATAATTTGTAGCATTTATATCTTATTCTGTCACCATACTTATCTTTAATAGTTTATTCATGACTCGTGTTAATAGGAGATAAACATTGTTGATGGTTAATTTTGGATGTATTTTTTTTTTTTTGTCAGACTCTCAGCTGTCATCTTGGAATTATTTTTCCATCGATCCCCTAGTTTTTCACTGTTTTTTGACTCTCATGTCTTTACCTTTTTTAGATTCTTTCTGCATTGCTGGAGCTTATCCTCATTGTTTTCAGAAAGTAGGCATGAGATCATTTGCAACATTGTGTACATAAACATATCGATATTTTGTCCTCAAAATCACTAGTCTGAATTTTATAGAATTCTAAATTCAAAATAGTTTTCCTTCAAACTTTTGAAAGCATGGCTCTGTTGACTTCTAGAATCAAGTTATTCTGATGTACAAAGCCAATCTGATTTGCGTTCCCTTTTTATAGGACACACCATGCTTTGGCTTTTATCTTGGTATTTGACCTAATTTTGCCATTAGGTTTTGGTTTCAACCACTGTAAGTCAAAGTAAGTGAGACTTCGATGTAATTTCTGGCATCCCTGAACTTGTGCGTGTTTGATTATGTACTTGAATAAGTTTTAATATAAAATTGGTCCAATAATGGTATTAGAAGCAAGGCATATTGTTCAGGTTATTGTTAATATCTAGATCCTTACTTTCAAATATAGCTAAGTATCTTGGGTATAACTTTTAGTAAGAAAAAAAAATTCTTTACATTCTGAAATTCTATTATAGTATAAATGTACAAATATTTTAAGACTAACATGGCATACTAACAATTGACAATGATTGTCAGAATATCAGTTTTATGGATTAAAAATAATTGTTAAGAACTTTAAAATACAGAAACAAGAAACTAAGTTGAGAGTTAATATGACTGTTAGAGATGGTGTTTCAGCTGGGAAACCCCCAGTTCCTTCTTCTCAACTCAGGCAGATCTTTGGTTTCCCCTGCCTGCCTCTCATTCCCTGAGCCATGTCTGGGAAGCTCTCCCAAATTGTAAGCTTGGAGGATTGCGGGCTCACCTTGTTTGTTGCCCATTTCTCAAGGGTCACTGTCCTTTGGTCCTTGATGTCCAACGTCTTGAAAAAAAAGGTTCATTTGTTTTGTCTGGTGTTTTAGGTTTCCATGCAGTAGGATAAATATGGTCTCCATTATTCCATCTTGACTAGCAGTGACAGTCCTATAAATTTAAACGTTTCTATGAAGGGAAATCTCCTAAATAAAGTAGAATAGCATTCGTGACAAATTAACTTTAAGACCTGGACCTAATACAGAAGAAAAAAAAATGTAATGAAAAGAAGAAAAATGAAGAATTCGAAACAAATTTGTTCTCACTAAACTGCAAAACTACATTACAGAATGATTTCAGAAGCAGTTTTCTATTATTTTGAATCTGTGGAAACTGTTATAGGTTTAATTGTGTCCCCAAAAAAGATACTTTGAAGTCTTAACCCTCAGTGCTTCAGAATGTGACCTTATTTGGATGTCATGTCTTGGCAGTTGGAAGAAGTGAAGGTGAAGTCATATTGCAGTAGGGTGAGCCCTTTATATGGTATGACTTGATGTCCTTATAAGAAGACAATGTGAAGACACAGAGACATGGAGGGGAGAATGCCATGTGATGACAGAGGCAGGGGTTGGAGTGACACAGCTTCAAGTCAAGAAATGCCAAGGCTTGGCAGCAGCCACCAGCAACTGGGAAGAGGCAAGGATGGAACCTCCCGAGACTCAGAGACAGCAGGACCCTTTTGCCGTCTTATATCAGGCTTCTGGCTGCCAGAGCCAGGAAAAACTACGTTTGTGTTGACTGAAGCCATCTAGTTTATGGTACTTTGTTATGGTAGCCCTGGTCTCATTCAGAGATTACACCTTTTTTAAAGTTATTAAAATGATTCTTATCGTTTGCTAAACATTTTTGGTTTTCAAAGCTGGAGAATTGAACAGTACATTCTAGGTAGAAGGCTTCCTCTAGCAAACATGCTACTCAAAATATTTTTCTGAACTAAATATCTTCACATATAAAAAGATTAGTGATATTATTAAAAGTGCCAGTTGAAGTTAATGTCTATTTAATATCCCAAATGGTGCAGTGACAGCAGGAGCAAGTTAGCAGCTGACAGTTCTGAAAAAAAAATTGTCTGTCTTGCCCTATTAAAATTTGACTAACACGAAATTTGAAAATTAATCAATTTTGAATAAAATTTTAGATTGTTCTTGTACACCTGAAGTTTATTCTATTATGATGATTTTTAGCTTTGGCTGGGTATTGGTTTTTATTCTTGGTCGTTTGTGTTTTTTTTTTTTGACCGATATGTGCATTCAGAGTACCTCTACCCCGAAGATAGGGGTACTTTTATTTCTACATCTGCATAGAAGTTTTTTGGATCATCCTATCTGGTCTACCTCATTGGGCATCTTACTGTCTGGCTTCTGGTTGGGCGGTGGGGAACAAAGGCAAGCCATCAGATGGTTGAGGTATTTTCCTTTAGTTCTCCTTCTATAGACTTTTCTTGGACTGGCTGAGGATTGATCAAACATCACTGCTCCTCTCAAAGTGACCTTCTCATCATGATTCTCTAATTCCAGGTTGTGGAAACCCAGGAATTGGAAGCCCATCCCTTTGGTTGCTTCCAGCCAGGTGTGGTGACAGCTCCACTGCTACTTGTCCTAGAGAACTGCAATGTCCCTTCTAGTTTTCCATAGCCTTTTTTCAACAGTCCCTTTAAAAGCTCTTCTGGAATAATCTTAATTTTATTTTTCCATCTATTCCTGTTAGGACTATGACTGATACAGATCAGTTGGTAAAGCTCACTCTCAGTGTTGCAAAATGGTATAGCCCTGTGGAACCAAAGACCATAATAGAATAAGGTAGGTCCAAAACAATCCAATATCAAAGCCCATAACAAAAGACTCCTGAGGGAAAAATGACTGAAAAAATTTTACTTCTGATTTTCAAGGGAGTATTAATACATGTTTTTCTAGTAAAGCAGAAAAGCCAAATTATGCAGAGAATTCATTTTCCAATCCCCTCTCTGCCCCCTCACAACCCCCGTTAGATAGTCACCTTCTGTCATTACACATATGGGTCTGTATACTTTACACTCAGCAGAGCCTCATCCTTTAGCAAAGAGTTGTAAATGACTTTTTGATTCTTATATGAAAAACCCTGGGTGTGAATTCAGGTTGCCACCTGACCGTACTCTTCCTGTATTTTTAGTAATGTGCCCATACCTCGCTCAGTCTGGCTGCATTTTAACACTCTGTATTCAAAGCTGTCATCAGAAGGCTGCACCCTATTGAAGCCTACTGTGCCTGTTTTCTTGTAAAATTCCTTATTAATATCTAGTTCTTAATGTGACATGTACTGTCATTTTGACATGACTTCCCAAGTCAGAAGCAACTCTTCCTGGGAAAACTTTCCAGGTTAAAAAAAATCAGTGCATTTTACTTAACCTCTGTGGCACTCTACAGAACATAGCACTCACTTCTTGTCTTATTGTAAGGTCCTTATTGCCAGCCTAATTCCTCATATGGAGCAGGATGATTTGCACTAAAGCGAAGAGGAGACTTTCTCGGGAAGAGACTATTTTTGAGAATTTCCCTTACTGATGATTCAAGTTCACAGAATGCTACGATTTCAGGGGCCTTAGCAGTAATCTAATTTAAAGAGTTACATTCATAAAGAAACCAAGTGAGGCCCAAAGACTTGCTGAAGGATACACAGCTAGATAGGGAAGGAGTTAGAACTAGAACCAAGATCTCAAAATTTGGGGTCTCCGCCTTTTCTATTGCACCATACTTTCTTTTTTAAAAAAATTATACAGTTGAATCTCAAATCTCATTAATTTGTGATAATTATGTTCTATAAAGTCACTAGGAACACTGAGCTGCCAAACTACTGAATTATTGCTCCCAGGGGGAATACAAGCTTAGAGCCTTGCGAGCCCTCCAGGCAAAACATTTTTGTCAACCAGTTGACACATTACCTTGTTAGATGTGTGTTTCTGTTTAAAGACATCTTATTTAATATGTATTGTTGATTCATGTTGAACTCATGACCAACAGCACAATAACTCACTTCTGAACAAAGCTTCTCAAACTCATATATTCTCTCCATAAGGTGTTTCCTAGCTTTCTTGTTCTTAGGAACATTAGACAGCACTTCAGCATTGCTTGAAGAACATTTTAAATCACCAAAAAAAAAAAAAAAAAAAAAAAAGAGCACATGTGGAACCAAGTAGATTGTGAAAAAAGATACATGTTTATGGTATCAGAGCTGAAACAAGAAGGCAGACTGTAGCCTTGTTCACCTCAGCTAGGAACATGCACTTTGGACAACTCAAATATTTTGCCACTCTGTTTGTGTCTATGAGTTGTGGCAAAAGTTTCATGAGGTTTAATTTTGGAGTTTCAAATAAATTTTAGTAAATAGGCAAATGTGTAAATATGGAAGCTGAGAACAATGATGATCAACTGAATATAGAAAAGGAGATTAACAAATATATGAATGGGAAAAATGCGTACAACAGAGGTATTGTGACAATATTACCACCTCTTATTAAAGAAATAAATAAGATGTTTTATGTAAAGAATGCCTGTTTTTTACAAAAACCTTTTCTACTTCTTACATTCTTCTCCAGGTATCTTCTTTGCTTCCTCAACAGCAAAAGTTGAACTTGTCTCTGTATTCTCACCTCCCTTTCCTCTCCATTTCACTGAAAATATTTTTGCTAGATCCATCTTGCCTAAACCAGTGGCAGATTCTCATTTTTCATCTTACTTAACCTCTAAAAGCATTTAATCACCCCAGCCCTCCGAAACATCTTCCTCACTTGGTTTTCAATATAATATGCTCTCCTAGTTTTCTCCTACTCCATAGGCAATTCTCAATCTCCTTTGTCAATTTCCCTTCCCTGCAATCCATCTCTAAATATTAAAATTCCTCAGGGCTCAGTTTTTTTCTTTATTCTCTATTCTCTCTCTCTCTCTAGTAGCACAGATGGAAATAGATTTAAACAATTCATACTGTGGAAAATGAGGGGGGCTGCTGTTGGGTAGGGCTAGCTGCCCTGGGTTATAAGGAGTGTTATCTCCATACAATGTAATACGTTCTGGAGAAACATTTGTACTATATGACTTTCAAATGTATAGCTTCATGTTAGGCTTCTCTGGGCTCAGGGTTAGAGTCAGACTGAAATATTTAACTGCCCAGCCAACCAATTTTTGCAGCTGGTTATGATGGAGTAACATGGATAAATTTACTTTCTACCTTAAACAACAAAAGAACTGGACAAAGATATGGAGCAGATGTTTTTAAGTTTTTGAAAATAGGGAGCGTAGTTTGTGATTCCAACAAGAAGAGAAATAATTGCATCTGCCTTGGAATTATCCTAGCTTTTCACTTGGAGGAACAGGGAGGAGATCCCAAGTAGAGTGTGATAGCTTTGATTTCTCTAAGTCTTGGCAAACAGAGATTAGTGTTCAGGGTAGCTGAGGGATCTAGAATTCATAAAGCAGGGTGTCAGAAAGGAAGGAGCTACAAAGAAAAAGAACTCCAGAAATGTACTTATGGATAGCATTGAGTTTTTACTAAATACATGCACAAATAAGGTTAAACTTCATTTGATCAAAGACCAAACAGAGAACTGAATGGTTTCTAAACTAATAGAAGTCTTCCAAGAAATGGTCAAGCTTTCAGCAGTCAGAGTGAAGAACCCTTGTTGAATACACAAGAATATAGTAATTGAGATACCAGAAGGTTATGTCTTCATAGTAGAGGCAAAATTTCCCCTGGAAAAAAAGACTGCTGTAGGCCTACCTAACAAATACTTAACAAACCTTGAAAGAATTTGCTTTATTCATAGGCAACTTAACTGTCTAACGAAACACAGCTTAATACTTTTTAAAGATAGATAATGAAATTCAGGTACTAACAAGATAAAATTCTCAATGTCTAGTATTAATAAAAATATTACATATTTCAAGAAGCAGGAAAATCTGGCCCAGAACCAGGACAAAAAGCTGTCAATAGAAACCAGCTCAGAAATGATAGTGGGGATGATATTAGCAGATATGCACATTAAAACAGCTATTCTAAAAAGGTTCATGGTGAGGAAAGAAATTGACAATATAAAAATGATCATGTAGAACTTCTAGTCATGAAAAATCACAATATCTAAAATGAAAAATTCTCTGGATGGCATTAATGGCAGATTAGACAATGTTGAATAAAAGAAAGATACATTTGAAGACATAGCAGTAGACTTATCCAAAATGACATACGGGTATTTTTTTAAAAGACTCAGAAAAAAACTTTAGAGTCTCAGTGATATGACAATATTAAGTAATCTAACATGAATATAGTTGGAGTCTAAGAGGAAAAGGAGAGAAGCACAGAAAAAAATATTTGTAGAAATAACAGTCAAATATTTCTAAAATTTGATAAAAATTATCAATCTATAGATCCAGGATACAGTATAAACATAAAGAAAAACACATTAAGACACATCATAATCAAACTTCTAAGAAGCAAAAACACAGAAAATTTTAAAGCATTGAGGAGAAAAAATGGTGCATTGTATGTAGATGAACAAAGACATAAATTACTGCAGAGTTCTTTTCACAAGTTATATAAGTCAAAAGACAATGGGATAATATCTTTAAAGTCCTGAAAGAACTTGTCAAGTTAGAATTCCATAGTTATTTTGGGCATTTTTTAAATGGAGAAAAAACAACTTGGAATTAAACAAAAGCTGAGATGATTTGTTATCAGTAGACTTGCTTTACAAGATATGTTAAAGAGGAAAGAAAACTTTACCAAATGGAGACATACATATATGTTAAAGGAAAAGAGAGAAAAACCAAATTATCTATATAAGGAATGAAAGGGGAAGCATCATTACAGAGCTAACATTAACTAAAAAGAAAATAAGGGAATATTATGCCCAACTTTATGCCAGTAAATCTAGTGCCTTGGATGAAATGGGCAAATTTCTTGAAAGTCACAAATTATAAAGACTTATTCAAGAAGTAATAGAAAATACTAATAGTAATACGTGTGTGTGTGTGTGTGTGTGTGTGTGTGTGTGTATTTGAATTTATAAGGAAAAAATTTGTAACAATGTAATCTTCAGGCCAAGTTGGCTCCACTGGTGAATTTTCTCAAATATTCAAGGAAGAACTACTAACACCATACAAATTCCTTCAGAAAATTGAGGAGTAGAGAGGACATCCCAACTCTATGCCCCCTGGTCAAGTGTTTTGTCTCTAAATCTGGGAGTCAAGTAACATGCTAGAAACACTTTACCATGTGGCATTAAGTAACTAGGTGTCTATTATCATCTGGGATATGTTGAACCACCAAGTGATAATGTCTGACATACCCATCAGTAGTTCATCATAAGATGAAAATGGTACATCTGAGAAAGCTCAAATATGACCAGAGGGTGCAAATAAGCTGACCAGGAGCAGATAACCCAGATCCCTATGTCACCCAGCACACAGCTCCTTCCCCAGCTTGCAACTATAGCCCTATGGGGGATGTCCCATACCATCAACTGAAGGAGGGAAAAGCCTGAGCTTGGATTACAGATGGGTCAGCTAAGTATGGGGAACAACTAAACATGGTTGAAAGATGCATTATAGCCACATGTGGGGATGGCCTTGAAGGACAGTGAAAAGAAGAAACCTCAGTGGACAGAGCTGTGAGTCAAGCAGCTGGCATTCACTTTATGGAAGGAGACATGGCCCAAGGTGATAATGTATCCATTATTCATGAACAGTAACCAATGGCCTTGTCATCTGGTCAGGGACCTGGAAAGGAAAGTCTGGCAGATAAGAGGTCTAGGATAAAGGCAGGTTGATGAACATATGGGAGTGGACATGAAGTGTGAGGTTTTTGTATTATATATTAATAAAAAGACTCAGTTGATAGTTAAAATGGCTTAACCAGTTGGCATTAAGCAGTTTTTAATATTGGCCTACCTCGAACTAGCATAATTGGAGCAGTAACAGTGCCCATGGTGGCAGAAATGGAGGCTATGCATGGTCTCAAGAGCATAACCTCCTACTTCCAAGACCAATCCAATCATTCCTATCTCTGAATGTTCAACCTGATTTACCTGCTGGGATTTTGTGGTTTCCATCCCTGCATCTCTGGGTTCTTCAGGATTCTAATACCTAAAAAGGGTGCATTTTTACCAGGTGACACAGCAAAAGTCACATCAAACTAAGACTTCCAGTTGTCCCCAGGATATTCTAGACTTCCAGTATTCAGGGAATAGCAGCAAAAAGAGGTACTACTCTTTTGGCAGGGATAATAGACACTAATCAGCAGAAAGACTTAAGGCTGCCTTTAAAAAAATGGGAACAGGATGGAAAACATGGCGATCAGGTGATGTACTTGAGAACCTCCCTTCCCCTGTTATAACTGTGAATGGACATGGTTAGCAATCCCAGCCCGAGAGAGGTATTGTTAGGCCCAGAGCTCTCAAGAATGAAGGCTTGGTTCATACCACCTGGTTAGCCACTGAGACTTCCTGCCCTTCTTTCACAGATCTCCCACCTGCAGCAGATATGATGTCTCTGCTGACTACTCCACTTCCTCCTCCTCTATCCTTCACAAGTATTTTCCATCTTGGCATCTGCTTCTTTGAGGAGCCAAACAGACACAGAATGAAACTTGCTCAACCTGATACAGGGCATCTACACAAAATCTACAGCTAGCATTACAATGACTGTTTTCCCCTTTAAGGTAGGAAACAAGGCAATAAGTACACTCTTAGCACTCCAATTCAATATTGTAGTGAGAATAGTAAGGCAAGAAAAAGAAATAAAAAGCATATGAATTAGGTAGGACAAAATATAATTTATTTACAGATTATTATGTAGAAAATCCTAAGGTATCTATAAAAAACTCACTAGAACTAAGTGTAGTAAGGTAGCAGTATGCAAAATCAATATACAAAAATAAAGTGTAATTCAAAACATTAGAACTAAAACATTAGAAATTGAAATTAAAGAAAAATACAATTTACAATAGCATTAAAATGATGACATTTATAGGATACATTTAGAAGCTAGCTGAAACTTAACATTATCGGATTCTTGATTCTCACCCTCTCCTGGGGTCAAAGTTCCAGTATTATCTCAGCCCATAGTACCTATGTTCTTTTAGAGTTACAGACTAAAACTGTAGGATATATTCCTTCCTTTCCCCCTCTTACTGCATATCTAGTCTATCAACAAGTCTAGCGCATCTTTAAAATGTATCTTGAATCCTACTATTTTCACTACTTTTCCTAGAGCAATTCATGTCCATCTATCTTGTATGACCTTCTGACTGGCCTCTGGGCTGCCATTTGTTGTTTCTGTGGCCCCATGAGCTCATAGACAAACATGTATCTGAGCAGGGTGTCCTAGCAGAATGGTCCTGACTCCTGAATGAAGGCTTCCACAGAACCTCAGTTCTCTTAGTGGGGAGAAATTTTCATCAGCAGAATTGTTTTAATCCTCGTTTTATAATATATTTTGCCTAATGATTGTTTGCATCTCTATTTCTGTGGATAGGGATGGTTTACAATTTGGGGTAGTTTACAAGATTCCTAGTTCAAGAGCTCCCTCTGCTGTCAGTGCAGCAAAGTGTGGCTGCTTTCTATGCTGACTGGCTGTGTATGGGGGATGGGGGCACTGATGGGTGGAAGAGTGGTGCATTTTTCTGTTTTAAGGGTCCTAACTTTCCCATTCTTACCTTTTCTCTCTGCACTGTGCAGTTCTCTAAAGGTGCTTCTCCCTTCCCATTTACCCAGCTCTTCTTGAAAGAGTTGCTTTTCCAAGATGCCACCTCAAGTCCTGCACACATTTACAAGTCTCTTCCATTTCACTCTGATCAACACAGCGCTTTTCAGCATTTTTGCATGTAGGGAGGACTTTCTCTTTCTGTGATTTTAGATCCCTCTATGGCCTTTGCTTCTCTTCCCTCTTTCCCGCAGTCTTCCCTGCACAGTAGTTGCCCCTCGACCCCCAACCTCAAGGCTTGGGGCAGCAGGACCATGTAGGGTAGTGTGCCAAGGTCTCATGCTCCTTGGTTTTGGTTTTTGTCTTTTTAACTTAACGATAATTGGAAGTTTGGATTTTCTCTGTCTTTCATTCATGCCAAGGACAGATTTTTATGTTCCTTTCTTTGATATTGCTATTCTTCATTGAGTTGTTTTTTGGAGAATTTCTTGGAAAATATAAACTGATACAGCAGCTATTACCCCAGTTAGAGAATTCCTTAGTTCCTGGCCTCTTAGGATTTGGGCAGCACTGGTTATGAAAGGTTATTTCCAGGAAGAGCTGTATTCTAGAGGCAAGATTCAATTGTCCTCTAAGGGGCCATCAGAAAAACAATCCTCTGAAATCAGGACTGATTCAGGATCATTTCTGAATCCACACTTCAGTGTTCTTAGGAGAGGGGTAGAGTAAAGCCTACTCCATAGACCTTCGTCCATACCTAAAAACGGGTGTGGGGAGAGGAGGGTGATTCTATCATTTTAGCCCATTTTTGTATGTTTTTAAAAGGTTTATACTATAGAAAATTTAACTTTGTATTATAGAAAAATTTAAATACATACAATAATAAATAATTTAATAAGCTCCGTGCCTCCAATAATAACTTTTAAGGGGGTACATGGGCAAGTTTGTTACATGGGTAAGTTGCCAGTTGCAGAGGTTTGATGTACAAATTATTTTGTCACCCAGGTAATGAGTGTAGTACCCTGTAGGCAATTTTTTAACCTTCACACCTCTTGTTCAGACCCTCTAATGCAGTGCTGTCCAGTAGAAATATAATGTGAGCCACAAACATAATTTTAAACTTTCTACCAGACATATGGCTTTAAAAATTACAAACAGGAGAAACCAATTTGATCAATATAGTTTACCCAATAAATAGATCTAAAATACGATTTCGATGTTAATCAGTATAACAAAATGTCACTGAAGTATCTAACATTTCTCTTTTCATACTAAGTCATCAAAATCTTGGGGGTATTTGATACAGCACATCTCAGTTTAGCCATTTTTCAGGTGCTCAACAGCCACATGGGCTGGTGGCTATCTTACTGGATGGCACAGTCCTAATACCTTCCTATTAATCTTAGAATAAAATTCAAAGTCCTTTCCAGGCCTCTAGGGCTTACATAATCTGGCTCCTTTCTATCTCCCACTCAATCACCCTCCTTGATTTCTGGATTTGACACTGGATTTCTTGCTGTTCTCACCTCAGGGTCGTTCCATCTGCTATTTCTTCGATGGCTGTTGCTTTTTCAGGGCTTCCATTCTCACTTCATTTTGCTTTCTCCTTAAACGTCACCACCTTAGAAAGGCTTTCTCTGGCTACGTTCTATTCCCTGTTTTATTTTTCTTTACAGTGCTTTATCACTACTTGCCATTATGTTATACCGTTTTTACGCATTTGTTTACTGTAAATTCCACAAGGGCACAGATCTGTGCTATTTACCATTATAAATCTGGAACCTAGAATAATAACTGATGCATAGAAGAAGCTTGATAAATATTTGTCGAATGGAAGAAGGAACCATACTTTTATATTAGGATTGTATTGACCTGCTAATATTCATTTACCAAAAATTGAGTTACACATTTGGGAGACTATTGAGTATGCTGAGGGTCTGACATTCTGATATTTTTTATTCTTAGGCACTGGTTTAGAATAAAATTGAATTATTCCTACAAAGGTTGCAAGAGTTACATGGGGAGGCGAGGGTCTTCTGGGGTTTCTTTTTTCTGACCTTTGTTACCATGTGATGGCTCAAATCTGGTAAGACTTTGGCGGAAATATTAATATTTCCCAACTTTTAGGTTCAAGGGTACATGTGCATGTTTGTTGCATGGGTAAATTGAATGTCACAGGGGTTTGATATACAGATTATTTCATTGCCAAGGTAATAAACATAGTACTCAATAGGTAGTGTTCGATCCCCACTCTCTAACTTTGAGTACGCCCCAGTGTCTATTGTTCCCTTATTTGTATCCATGTGCACTCAATGTTTAGCTCCCACTTATTTTTTAATTTTTACTTTTTTTTTTTTGAAACAGAGTCTTACTTTGTCACCCAACCTGGAGTACAGTGGTGCAGTCTCAGCTCATTGCAACCTCCACCCACTGGGTTCAAGCAATTCTCATGACTCAGCCTCCTGAGTAGCTGAGATTACCGGTTTGCACCACCATGCCCAGCTAATTTTTGTATTTTTAGTAGAGATGGGGTTTCACCATATTGGTCAGGCAGGTCTCGAGCTCCTGGCCGCATGTGATCTGCCTACCTTGGCCTCCCAAAGTGCTGGGATTCAGGCATGAGCCACTGTGTTCAGCCTAGCTCCCACTTATAAGTGAAAATATGCAGTGTTTGGTTTTCTGTTTCTGTATTAATTTGCTTAGGAGAATGGCTTCCAGCTGCAACCATGTTGCTGTGTAGGACGTGATTGTATTTTTTATGGCTGCATAGTATTCCATGATGTATACGTACAACATTTTCTTTATCCAGTCCACTGCTGATGGGCATTTAGGTTGATTCCATGTCTTTGCTGTTGTGAACAGTGCTGTGATGAACATATGCATGCATTTGTCTTTATGGTAGAACAATTTATATTTTTTTAATTCCAATAATGGAATTCTGGGTCTAATGCAGTTCTGTTTTATGTTCTTTGAAAAATCTCCCAACTGCTTTCGATAGCAGCTGAACTAATTTACATTCCCATCAGCAGTTTATAAGCATTCCCTTTTCTCTGCAACCTTGCCAGCATCTGGTCTTTTTTTTTGACTTTCAAACAATAGCCATTCTGATTGGTATAAGATGGCATTTCATTGTAGTTTTGATTTGCATTTCTTTAATGATTAGCAAAGTTGAGCATTTTTTTCATATCCTTGTTGGCTACATGTATGTCTTCTGAGAAGTGTCTTTGCCTATTTTTTTAATGGGGTTGTTTTTTGCTTGTAAATTTGTTTAAGTTCTTTATAGATTCTGGTTATTAGTCCTTTGTCAGATGTATAGTTTGCAAATATTTTCTTCCATTTTCTAGGTTGACTCTTTATTGACAGTTCTTTTGCTGTGCCGAAGCTCTTTAGTTTAATTAGGTCCCCTTTGTCAATTTTTGTTTTATGTTGCAATTGCTTTTGGCATCATAATCATTAAATCTTTGTAGGACCTATGTCCCAAATGCTATTTCCTAGGTTTTTTTCCTAGAGTTTTTATAATTTTAGGTTTTACATTTAACCTTTTTTTTCTGTTTGTGCCAAGAATACTCACTGGCAGTGTTTGCAGCTGCAGTTTACTCTGAGATAACTTTGCCATGACATATCTCACTTTTATTATTATTTTCACATTCCTGTAGTATATTGACTTCGGGGAAAAAAGACATCATTCTATTTATAACATTCTGTTGTTAGTAGTAGTATTTCCATCTACAAAATATAGTAATTCTTGATTGCTGAGAAGGTCAAATCCTAGAAAATGTAGCATTCCTATGCATGAGGTTAACATCATTCTCAAATAATTGTTGGCCGAAGATTCATTTGATGAATCTGATTTTTCTGCAATAGATAATTCAGATGATTCACATGATTCGGATGTTCGTTCTGTTTAGAAATAACTCCAAGAACAGTTTTTATATTTTATTTTCACATTGAATATCAGTCAGATTTGCTTTAGCCTCACAGAGTGTGTTTATGTAAAATTAAATGAGCACTGGCAGCAAATTGACCTTTTTTTTCTAGATGAGAAATGCATTAAGTCTTTAATCTATCTTGAATTGATTTTTGCATATGGTGAAAGGAAGGGTTCCAGTTTTAATCTTCTGCATTTGTCTGTTTTTGTATCAGTGCCATGCTGTTTTGGTTACTGTAGCCTTGTAGTATGGCTTGAAGTTGGGTAGTGTTATGCCTCTGGTTTTGTTCTTTTTGCTTAGAATTGTTTTGTCTATTTGGGATCTTTTTAGATTCCATGTGAATTTTAGAATAGTTTTAAAAAATTCTGTGAAAAATGTTGTTGGCAGTTTGATAGCATTGAATAGCATTGAATCTGTAAATTGCTTTGGCAGTATGACCATTTTGACGATATTCATTCTTCCTATCCATAAACATGGAGTGCTTTTTTTTGTTTGTGTTGTCTTTGATTTCTTTGAGCAGTGTTTTGTAATTCTTCTGAGATCTTTCACCTCCATGTTAGGTGTATTCCTAAGTGTTTTATTCTTTTTGTAGCATTGTAACTGGGATTGTATTCTTGCTTTGGCTCTCAGTTTGGACATTATAGGTATATAGAAATGCTACTGATTTTAATACATTGATTTTGTATCCTGAAACTTTGCTGAAATTGTTTATTAGATCTAGGAGCCTTTGGGCAGAGACTATGGAGGTTTCTAGGTATAGAATCATACTGTATATGAAGAGAGATAGTTTGACTTTCTCTCTTCCTATTTGTTTGTCTTTTCTTTCTTTCTTTTGCCTGATTTCTCTGGCCAGGACTTCCAGTACTATGTTGAATAGGAGTGGTGAGAGATGGTATCCTTGTCTTGTTCCAGTTCTCAAGAGGAATACTTTCAGCTTTTGCTCATTCAGTATGGTGTTGGCTGTGGGTTTGTCATATGTGGCTCTTATTATTTTGAGATATGTTTTTTCAATGCCTAATTTGTTGAGGGTTTTTAACATGAAGGGATGTTGAAAACGTTTTCTTCATCTATTGAGATCATTATTTGATTTTTGTTTTTAGTTCTGCTTTTGTGATGAATCACGTTTATTGATTTGCAGATGTTGAACCAACCTTGCATCCCAAGAATAAAGCCTACTTGATCATAGTGAATTAGCTTTTTGATGTGCTGCTGGATTTGGCTTGCTAGTATTTTGTTGAGGATTTTGGTGTCTGTGTTCATCAGGGATATTGGCCCAAAATTTTCTTTGTTTATTCTGTCTTCCAGATTTTGGTATCAGAAGGATGCTGCCTCATAGAATGAGCTAGGGAGGTGTCCCTCCTCCTTGATATTTTGAAATAGTTTCAATAGTATTGGTACCAGCTATTTTTTTTTTATCCTGATATAGGGTCTCACTCTATTACCCAAGCTGGAGTGCTATAGTGCAATCACAGCTCACTGCAGCCTCAATCTCCTAGACATAGGTGAGTCTCCCACCTCAGCCTCCCAAGTAGGTGGGACTATAGGTGTACACCACCACACCTGGCTAATTTTAGTATTTTTTGTTGAGACAGAGTTTTATCATGTTGTCCAGGCTGGTCTCAAACTCCTGAGCTCAAATGATCTGCCTGCCTTGACCTCCCAAAGTTTTGGGATTATAGGCATGAGTCACCACACCTGGCCCAGCTCTTCTTTATACATCTGTGAATCCATTGGGTCCTGGGCTTTTTCTGGTTGGTTGATATATAACATAATCAATTTTGGAACTTGTTATTGGCTTGTTCAGAGTTTCAATTTCTTCCTGGTTCAATCTTGAAAAGTTGTGTTTTCAGGAATATATCCATTTCGTCTAGGTATTCTAGTTTGTGTGCATAGAGTTGTTCTTAATAGTTTCTGAGGGTTTTTTCTATTTCTGTGGGGTCAGTGGTAATATCCCCTTTGTCATTTCTCATTGTGTTTATTTGTATCTTCTTTCTTTCTTTGTCTAGCTAGCAGTGTATCAATCTCATTTATTCTTTCAAAGAACCAGTTTTTGCCTTTGCACTTTTGTATGTTTTTTTCTCACCCCATTTTGTTCAGTTCAGCTCTCATTTTAGTTATTTTTTTTTCTTCTGCTAGCTTTGGAACTGGTTGTTCTTGTTCTAATTCCTCTGGGTATGATGTTAGGTTGTTAATTTAAGATCTTTCTAACTTTTTGATGTGGGCATTTAGCACTATAAATTTCCTTCTCAACACTGTTTTAGCTATGTCCCAGAGATTCTGGTATGTTGCATCTTTGTTTTTACCAGTTACAAAGATTTTCTTGATTTCTACCTTAATTTCACTGCTTACCCAAAAGTCGTTCAGGAGTAGGTTAATTTCCATGTAATTGTATGGTTTTGAGAGATCTTCTTGACATATTTTTATTGTGCTGTGGTCCAATAATGTACTTGGTATTATTTCATTTTTTAAAAAAATTGTTGAGAATTGTTTTATGGGCAAGTGTGTGGTCAATTTTAGAGTATGTGCCATGTGCATCTGAAAAGAACTTATATTCTGTTGTTGTTGGGTGAAATGTTCTGTAGATGTCTGTTAGATCCATTTGGTCAAATGTCAAGTTTAGGTGTGAATAGCCCTGATAGTATTCTGCTTCGATGATCTGTCCATTACTGTTAATAGGGTGTTGAAGTCTCTCATTATTATTGTGTGGTCATCTAAGTCACTTCGTAGGTCTCTAAGAACTTGTTTTATGAATCTGTGTGCTGCAGTGCTGGGTACGTATATATTTAGGACATTGGAGTCTTCTGGTTGAATTGAATTCTTTATCATTATGTAATGCCCTTCTTTGTCCTTTATTATCATTGTTGATTTAAAGTCTATTTTGTCTAAAATAAAAATAGCAACCTCTGCTTTTGTTGGTTTCCATTTGCTTGATAGATTTTTCTTCATCTCTTTAGTTTGATCCTTTGGGTATCATTGCATGTGAGATTAACCTAATGAAGACAATATACAGTTGGGTCTTGCTTCTTGCTTCTTATCTAACTTGACACTCTTTGCCTTTTAAGTGGGGCATTTAGTCCATGTACATTTAAGGTTAATATTGATTATGTGCATATTTGATCCTGTCATCATATTGTTAGCTGGTTGTTATGTAGAGTTGATTGTGTAATTACTTTATAGTGTCAATGTTCTATGTACTTAAGTGTGTTTTTATAGTGTTGGGTAACAGTCTCTTGTTTTTATGTTTAGCACTCCCTTAAGGATCTCTTTTAAAGGAGGTCTGATGGTAATTAATTCCCTTAGCATTTGCTTGTCTGGAAAAGATTTTGCTTTTTCTTTGCTTATGAAGCTTAGTTTGGCTGGATATGAAATTCTTGGCTGGAATTTCTTTTCTCTAAGAATGTTGAATATGGACGCCCAGCCTCTTCTAGCTTGCAAGGTTTCTGCAGAAAGGTCCACTATTAGCCTGATAGGATTCCCTTTTTAGGTGACCTACTCTTTCCCTCTAGCTGCCTTTAATATTTTTTCTTTGGCACTGACCTTGGAGAATGTGATGACTATGTGTCTTGGAGATAGTCGTCTTATGTAGAATCTTGCAGGAGTTCTCTGAATTTCCTGAATTTGAATTTTGACTTCTCTTGGGAGGTTGGGGAAATTTTTGTAGACAATATCCTTAGAGATATTTTCCATGTTGCTTGCTCTCTTGCCCTTTCTTTCAGGGACACCAGTGGGTAACAGGTTTTGTTTCTTTACATAATCCCATATTTCTCAGAAGTTTTGTTAATTCTTTTTTTCTTTATTTTTATCGGACTGAGTTGACTTGAAGAACCAGTTTTCAAACTCTGAGATTCTATCCTCAGCTTGGTCTATTCTGCTATTAAAACTTCCAATTGTGTTATGATAGTCTTGTCATGGATTTTTCAGCTCTATCAGATTAGTTTAATTCTTTCTTCAAATGGCTATTTCATCTTTCAGCTCTGGTATTATTTTACTGGATTCCTTAGATTTTTTTGGATTGGGTTTCAACTTTTTCCTGAATCTCAATAATCTTCATTGCCATCCAGATTCTGAATTCTACATCTACCATTTCATCGTTTTCAGCCTGACTAAAAACCATTGCTGGGGAGCTAGTGCAGTCATTTGGAGGTAAAAAGGCACTCTGGCTTTTTGAGTTGCCAGAGTTTTCGCACTGGTTCATTCTCATCTGTGTAAACTGATATTCTTTTAATCTTTGAAGTTTCTGTCCTTTGGATGGTGTTTTTTGTTTTTATATTGATGCCCTTGGGGGTTGGTGTTATAAGTTAGATTCAGTTGACTGGCTTTGTTTCTGCACAATTTCAGGGGGCCAAGGCTCAGTTCATCATTCTGGAGATGTGTGCTCTAACCCTGGGCACTGGGACCAGGCTCATTGCATTCTTCTCTGGCCCTAGAAGGTTAAGGCCCTGTTGTATTGAAGGGGCCTGGGTGTCCCCCTTCTGCCAACAACAACACTTCAGTGGCAGGAGGAGGGAGGTTACTGGCAAAAACTCTTCGTCGAGGTGGTGGCAGCAGGGTCCATGTTCATGTGCACTGGCTGCAGCAGAGCAACAGCGCAGTGGGGCCCATGTGCTTGTGTGCCAGTGGCAGCAGGGTGGTGGTGCTATGGGATCTATGTATGCATGCTTGAGCCAACAATGGCAGGGTGGTGGGGGCTGCCCATGTACGCTTGCCCTAATGGCAGGGTGGTGGTATGTGCATGTGTGTGCCCTGGCAAAGTAGTGGGGGAAGCTGCAGGAAAGTGCATACTGATAGGGGCCCATCTGTGGAAACTCTCCAATGGCTAGGCAGGGTCTGCTGGTAAAGGAGCTATGGCATTGGCTGCTGAGAAGTGCCCCAGTTGGGCACCTGAGGCAGTGTTGTAAGCAGGCAGAACTCCAGGAGACACAGGAGGGTGCTCAGATTAGACTGGCTTAGTCCCATGGGCAAGGTAGTCCTGTTCTTTCCAGTTCTGACAGTCAACAAAGGCTAAAGCCACTTAGAGAAATGTGGTGAGCCTTGGAGATGGGTATCCCTGGCCTTGCTCCAATGCAACTGTCCCTGCACCAAACCCTTTGGATTCCACACAGGCTGGAGTCCTGTTCCTTTCAACTCTCCAAGCAGCTCTCCCTGCCAGCTCAGATGTCTGTGGGGGTCATGGGGTCTCCTGCAGCTAGGACTCTGGATGTCTGTGCTGACAGTCAGTCACTCTACACTCATTCAAGTCACCCCTTCCCCAGGAACTGCTTGGGGCCAGGAATGAGTCCTGGTGCTCAGGAATCCAATGCAGGGTTCCCAGCTTCCTCTCCCTTCAGCCCAGGGTCTGTGTCCTCTCTCCATCCACTTTCAATGACTTCCTTCCCTATATTTATTATTGAGAGATATTTTACAATATTTTCTTACATGCAAAGTGATCAAAATCTGGTGTGCATTTTACACTTATAACACATCTCAGTTTGGGCTATCCATGTTCCAAATGCTGAACCCACATGGATTATTTAAATTATGAGCGATTTCAGGTGTAAGGAAAAGTTGTTAGTGGTGTTTAAAATTAGATATATACAATAAAAGCTGCCTTTGATAAAACGTGTGGTAGATTGGATTATTGTTCCAATTTGTCCTGCTTTCCCTCTGTTAGAATTATTCACCAACTCCCTTTGTCTTGTGATTTTGAAGTTCTTTCTACTAAAAATGAAGCATATTTTACTGCTCAATGGATGTGGGGTTAGTCACTTGACTTGCTTTGGCCAGTGGAATATAGGTGGAAATGTTGGTGTGTGCATTCTGGGCCAGTGCCGTAAGCTTCTGCCATTTTATATGAAAAGGGCATTTCCTGGGTAGTCACTCAACCAAGCAAGATAAAAGATATGTGAAACAGATCTATACCCAACCTGCAGCTCAGATCCCAGAGCCTGGAGTTCAGCCTTGTCTGGTCAAGTTGGAGCTGGCTGTAGAACTTAGTGAGAAATAAATGCTTGCTGCTTTAAGCCAATGAATATTTTTAATTAATTAAATTTTTTTGAGACAGGATCTTACTCTGTTACCCAGTCTGGAGTGTACTGGTGCAATCGCTGCTCACTGCAGCCTCAACCTCCCGGGTTCAAGAGATCCTCCTGCCTCAACCTCCCGAGTAACTGGGACTACAAGCACATGCCACCATGCCTGGCTAATTTTTTAATTTTTAATTTTTTTGCAGAGATGGGGTCTCACCATGTTGCCTATCTCAGACTCCTGGACTCATGCAATCCTGCCTCAGCCTTCCAAAGTGCTTGGATTACAAGTGTGAATCTCTGCACCTGGCTAGTCAATGAATTCTGGGACGAGTTTATTATGTAGCATTATTGAAGCAATAGCTGATTAATGTACTACCTAAGATTAGGCCACGTGTCAGGCAAAAGCCCAAAATATTCATCCACTTGATACCTACTTGCGTATATCGGGTACCCCGAAAGTTGTAGCTGATGACTGGAGCATCTAGTCATCGTTTCATCTCAAATATCGGCACTTATAGAACAAAATCAGGGATTTGAAAAATAAAACACAGTGACTACAATGACAAAACACCTGGTGGGCCTGAATATAAGTAGAACAGCTGCCCTGGACAGGCCAAGGCAGGAGCCTCACGTCCTGCCTGCTCCAGTGCAGGTTCCCAGGCTGAGCTTTCCTAAAACTGCTCAGGGGCAAGGGTAACTTACATTCCTAGTGTAATTTTAAACCTCTTTTCTCACATTTTTTCCTTTTGTCTGCAGTCCCAGAGGTGGCCATAGGCTTTGGCATTAAACGCACAATCCTTACTTCTCTCTGCTGTCAGGCCAGTCTACAAAGCACCAGTTGTTGTGGGCATTTCCCACATCATAAGTTAAGATGAGATGATACAAATTCTCTACACATCGTAAACCCATTCCAATCCCCAGGTGAAGCCAATTAGTATTATTAACAGTTGGTTTCAAAGAAATCTGTCCAGTGGTTCACAGCCATCCAAATATGTACCTGATCATTCTCTAAGTTTGTTCTGTTTAGCAACAAGAGTTTGCATGTGTAGATGTCTGCACATTACTAAGCACTTACACTCTGTTAATTTATTTCCCTTGCTCAGCATCCCTCTGAGATAGGCAGAAGAAGTTACTCCGTTTTACAGATGAGGATACTGAGGTTCAGTAAGGTCAAATGGTGAATAAACAATAGAAGCATGTCTAGATGCTATCTCCTTTGAACCAATCTTACAATGTTTTTATTACCTGTAATTATCTGTGTGGACATTTTCAGAATTATTATAGACTTCCTAAAATGAATATACCAAGTCTCTCACGGTACTTTCTCAAGAGTGTAAGATTTGTTACTTAATGCACTTATCACAGGATAGATGCTAAAAGTGTATGAAAACATTAGTCATGGAGGAAAAAGTATATGCTATTGCTTTACTAAGCCATTTCCAGGTAACTGATACCTCCATAAACCTCATGTTTTTGATTTTTGCTTTTTTGTTTTGCTTTTGACTTGTAAGAATTTACAAATTGGCAAGAAGTAATATGCATATAACAGTGTTTTCTAACAGAAGTCTACTTTTATACATTATAATTATTGGCAGATTAACACAAACTCAAGCTACTTGGCTATTTCAATCTACTTCATTTTTACATTCTTGTGCTTGAAGTTGACAATATCTTATCTGGTATTTATAACAGAAAGCAGAATGTACTATACAATGCCCAGCCCCCAACACATTGCACTACTACAAAGAAAGCATTCTACCCCATCTCTTCAAACAATCTAATAAATGCAGCAAGCAATGGCTTGGTTCAGACCATAATGCAAAAACCTTCAGCTACTGAGGATGATTTCTTTTAGCCAGAGTTGCCATCTTGTTTGTAAGGAAAACACAGCCATTTTCTTTATTGTATATACAAGCACTGCAGAGCTGTTTGTTTGGTTTTTGACAAAGACAATACAAAAATAAATTAGACCTCGATTTGGTTTAGGTAAGCAATCTTTTGAGCCACAGCTGTATTACTAACTCATCTATAATTGCTCTGCATTTATGAGGTACATAGTTTATTCTCTTGCTTGCCACACAATGGGCCATGCAAGTTAAAGAGCTCCAAGTTTCAAGGACTGGAGTTTCTGGGTGCCTGCCAGGACTGATCTGTTTAGAAAACAAGCTGGAGGGTGCTTATTAGTAAGTTGTGGCTTGCAGACCATGAAGCCCCTGGGGCCAGATGCACTGATCAAATGGTAGATCTATATACCAGCAAGGCCATTGTATGGAAAGGAGAACAGCAACACATTACTAAATATGCTTCTCACAAGCCTTAATTATGCCACTGTAAATGACTTCTTTTGTAACTCTTTCTGTGGGTCCAGAAGACAGACTGTTTAAGATTAACATAGAAACTATTTTTCAAGTTAAAATGTAGACAGTTCTAATGAGTGATAGTGATATTATTCATATTACAAAAAAGCCCTGGTTAGACTGGGAAAGTGGAGTCATATTTCTAGTGGAACAAAACACATCTTATTCTCTCCAGTTACATTTCTCTCTTTAAAAATTGCTAGTCTTCTCTGCCCCCTGCTTAGATTTTTGTTTCTATTGAGTGACTCAAGGTGGCTTGAGGCTTTAAATTAATGCCTGGTAGAATATCATTGAGGCCTTAAAAGAATGAAACCGGTTTGATCTATGATACCTCAAAAAAGAAAAAAATTCTAGATAATTTCATCTTTTGCCATTCTTGGTCATACATATTCTCTTCTGCTGCTTTCCCTATTGTGTCCCACATTTTAAGGTAACAGTATAAAATGTACCTTATGAGTGTTGCTATATTTTAATAAAAGCTATTTTAATAATGCAAATACATGAGTTGAGAATTTTTTTCAGAGTCAGCCCAGTATTCCATTTAAATGAATCCTATTAGTAAAATCTTTTGTGTCTCTTGCTCTGCTGCTGATTGGTTAATAATTTTTTTAAAAGCTATTAGACAATTGCTTCTTAAATATCAATCTCATCAAGTTATGCACATCCGTAGTATAGAGGGAGTTGAGGTATATTTGCTACCATGATAATGATGGACTGTAATTATAAGGGAGAGTCACCCACATTATGATGATGAAAGTATGGTATACAACAGTTTTGTAACTGCTGATGATATTTCAATCCCAATTTTGAGAAATTCTGGGAAAGAGAGCAAACTAAAAACAATTTTTATTTCCAGTTTGTGATATTTTTGGACCTACTTTACCATTGTAATATTGACATGGCTAAAGTGATTTTTCATTATTTAAGAGGAAAACATTTACCTAGAAAAATATAATCTTAAAATGTGTGGCTATTATGTCAACTGTAACTATTTAGCGCTGATAAAATTGGCCCCCTTTATTTCTTATCAAAATATTTAACCAAAAACAAATGCACTATAGCAAATTCCACACTTCTATTTAGACCTCAAAACTATTTTACTTGTAGAAATAAATTTCTTGGCTTTTGGCCTACATTTGTATATGTGAGTTATTTTATTTTTTTATTTTTAGTTTTGGAGACGGAGTCTCACTCTGTCGCCAGGCTGGAGCACAGTGGCCCAATCTCGGCTCACTGCAACCTCCACCTTCCAGGTTCAAGTGATTCTCCTGCCTCAGTCTCCCGAGTAGCTGGGACTACAGGTGCGTGCCACCACGCCCAGCTAATTTTTGTATATTTAATACTGACGCAGTTTTACCACGTTGGCCAGGATGGTCTTAGTATCCTGACCTTGTGATCCACCAGCCTCGGCTTCCCAAAGTGCTGGGATTACAGGTGTGCACCACTGTGCCTAGCCCATTTTACTATTCTTAATAAGTTTATTGATGAAAATTAGTTATTCAAGATGTTTAAACTTGTACAGTTTGGGCATGCAAATTTCAGTGGGTTCAAAAGTTTAGAACATGGAGTAAATAAAAGTGGACAAAGTGGTCTATGAACCTGAAGTAGAACTCAAAAATGCATAGGAAACAGAAATTATTTCTTTAGATTTCTGTCACTTGCTTCATTCCAACACATATTTTTTGAGCTTCTACAATGTTCCTGAATCAGTGTTTGATGCAGGAGAGATCAAGACCTGGTCCTAGCTTTCTCAGGGCTCAGTTTCTTAGGGAATTGGAGGAAAGACAGAGAAGTCAACATAAAACTATAGTCAAGTGGGGTGCATGCAAACATGGAGATACTTGTAGATAGCCCAAAGGAGCTAGTGACCACCTCCAAGGAGTGGGACAAGGGAGCATCTCTGAGGGGGGTCTTTGAAAGGTCCGTTTGAGTTTGCTAATCACAGAAAGGCAGAGGACATTGTGAGAAAAGGACTCAGCAAGTGTAAAGTGACAGCCGGTGAGAGAGGAAGCAGGTCTGAGAGCACAATACAGAAGAGTGAATGGAACGGGCCTAGGCCTTGAGGATGCAGGGGCTAGGCAGGAGCTAAGCTGAGAGGCTCCACTCTTTAGTATCTTGTTTGGGACTTCGATCTTAATGTAATGGGGATCTCCCAAGAAACTGGCAAAATCAGATCTGTGTGGATATATTTTAATAATACACTTTCTTTTATAAGATAAAACACACTGGATGCATAAAATGGATACCCCAATGTACTTATGCTCCAACAATTCAGAGAAAACTGTTAACATTTTGATGCAGATCCTTCTGATCACTTTTCTATGTATGTGTCTGATATATGTAAATATCTATATGCACATATATGTGTTTAGAAATAGCTACTCAATAACCTGCTCTTTTACTTAACAGTAGGTGTGTTTTGAACATTTTCATATCAATTCTTTTCTGCAAGATGATTTTTATTAACTATGTAGTATTTCAGCATATGGAAATAAACCAGTTGAGAAACAATTGTTGGACATTTATATTATTTCCATAATGCTCCGTTAAACGTCATTGTGCACATACATCTTTGTGTATGTTCTAATTATGTTCTTACATGTATTCCTAAAAGTCTCATTGCTGGTTGAAGAAGTAGAAGCAATTCATCATGAATTTGATAATGTATTGCCAAATTACCCCCCAGAAAACTGAGCATTGTACTGAACAGGGGTGAGGTTATGGGCCAGGAGACATATAAGGAGGCTGTTTCTGTAGTTCAGTTGAGAATAATTGGTGACTCATTAAAGGTAGTAGATCAAAAAAAGGCAGGTGTCTGGGTTGATGCTCAGCTTTCTGTGTTGGGTGATAAGACCCACAGATATACCTAAGAGAGAGAGCATGCAGAGGGAATAACTCAATTCCTTTCAAGCCTTCATTATGGACTCTTAGTTAGGAATGTGTATTCTGGCTAATTCCCTCTTTCTCATATCAACAACTTTTTAACTTTCTTGATCTAAATGCCTAGACTCAAGCCATTAGAAACATTCTTTCATTAAGGTTAACTACGTAAAAATGACCTTGCTTTATTCATAAGAGAACATTTACACAGTAGTTTCACTAGGCAAAGCACTTTATGTGGTGTTTATAGTGAGGGCAGGAAGAAGCACTGCGGAAAAAATGGCGGATGTAGGAAAGCCTAGAGCAGACATTTTATCATAATGCCCTTAAATAAAGGAATTCCCTGTCAACCCGAGGCAGAACTGTACTGAGACTGCCTCCAAGCATAGAGTGCACTTTTTCTGATAGTTCACAGAATTTTAGAGCTAGAAAAGGTCTTCCTGTCCAATGCTTCCAGTTTTATAAATAAAACACTGAGTCTTGCTCAAGGCCAGGAATGTGCTGTCATGTTGAGTCCTAAGGCCTGGGGAGGACCAGAGTGACCATACTTGAGGCCTGTCTCCACTGCCTGAGAACAGCCTTGTCTACTTCTGCCTGTGAACTGTACAGACAGTACCATTATCTATGTGAATGAGATTGGGAAACCACTTCAAGAAGTGGTTTCCAAGCCTTATTCAGGGTCAGAACCGCTTGGGGAACTGTTTAAAAATAACAATTAAAAAGGCATCAGATTCCTAGGCTTGCCCTAAGTTTACAGAATAAAATTCTTTGGCTCCTGGGGCCTGATATGCTCGTAAGAAGCTTCTTAGGTGATGCTGATGTTCCTGGTTTACAGATCAAGTTCACAAAGGCCCTGGATTATTGTATGGGCTTTAGGATAAGGCATGCCCACTTTATTTTTTATTTTTAATTTATTTTTATTTTCTAATTTTAATTTTTTTTTTTTTTGAGACAGAGTCTTGTTCTGTCATCCAGGCTGGAGTGCAGTGGCGTGATCTTGGCTTGCTGCAATCTTTGCCTCCCAGGTTCGAGCAATTCTCCTGTCTCAGCCTCATGAGTAGCTGAGATTACACCTGGCTAATTTTTGTATTTTTTAGTAGATATGGGGTTTCGCCATGTTGCCCAGGCTGTTCTCAAACTCCTGGCCTCAAGTGATCCACTCGCTTTGGCCTCCCAAAGTTCTGGGATTACAGGCGTGAGCCACCACACCCAACCCAGAGGCATGCCCAATTTAAATCGTGGTTCCATAACTACTTCCTATGTAACACTGGGCAAATGATACAAATTCTTTGAGCCTCAGTTTTCTCATCTGTAAAATGGAGATGAAAACACATACAATACAAAGAGGGAGGAAATATGTAGACAATGTCTGGTTCTAAGGAGCACTGAATAAATTATAGTTGTTACTATGATTCTTATTTACACTTACTGGTACTTTAATGACCAGAGTCAATATAGTTTCCCATGATCAGTTCCATTTCTGTGTGTGTGTTTTTTTTTTTTTTAATCACTCAGGGTTAGGGTTACTGAAAAACTATCCCCGGACTCTATATTTAGCAGTTTGGCCCCCTTCAGTGATGAATTTGCACTTACAACTTCTACTGCCAGGTGCATGGATTTTCAAGTTAAGAGCACAGCCAATGTCCAAAGAGGCAAAGGGGAAACCATTAACTGGCTCACCTGTGTGCTGACCACAGCTTTATTCATTGCCTGAGCCAACCTGACTGTGACTAATTTTAATACACGGAGAGATAGCACTCAGTATGTTCCATGGTAAGTTCAAAATCAGATCTTCCATTTCCTTTGCTACTGTAGAGAAACATTTCTACATACATGTCTATTGCAAGTGTAAATTCTCATGTCTAGACATTTAGCTTTGCATTAAATTCTGCCTTTGACCAAGGCTTACCAGAGTATTAATAATATATTGAACTTTTGCTGTTTTCTACAAACTTTCCTGATCAAAATTAAGAACAGTGCCATCTTCTATAAGGTTTTAGAAACAACAACAACAACAACAACTACAGCAAATGATTAAAAGGCAGCACCACTTTTAAAGATAAAAGTTTATAATTAGCATGGAAGTTCTGTAATTTAAAATGGAAAGTTTGTGAAGCTATAGGAAAGCAGGATAAACCTCAGCTACAAAATAACAGGTTTCAGATGCTAAAAATATCAACCATTTAACCCAAAGTGAACCAATTATAACAAATTTCCTGTAATGGTTGGGCCTAAAACTTAGAGGTAAATCCACTGACTTAACAGGAAATAAGTCAGATTCTTGATACTAATTACCAAACTTTTGCTATATATTGCTCTCCAAATTTAGAATTCCAAATATCTATTCCATTTGAGTTACTGAGTTCAGTGTTGTTTTTATGTTAACAGGAGCACTTATATAGTATATTGCATTGAAATCTGTTATCTATGTAATAACCATTTATCACTTGTTTAATTATTACCCAGACAAATATGTTTTTCATAGTCATCTGGGATCTATTTGGAATATTATAACTCCTGTTTCAGCTTAGAGTTAGTTTTCTTTCAATATTATTTCACTTCTGTATATTAAAAGCATACTTTAACAGTGTGACAGGTAATAAATTGTTATTTTCAAAGAACTGTCACTCATTTCAGAATATATTCTTCCAATCAACTGGCATGAATTTGATACATGGTAGATAGCTTATCAAATATCTGTTTGGATTCTTTCATTTGGAGTGTGTTAACTGAACCTATGGAATGATGAAACTCAATCTCAGGCTAAAGTAATGGAATTTTTAGATCTAAAATATAAAGAGTTATTTTTGGGCAAGGGAGTTTAGGTGATGAAATGCTTCACTATGAAGTGCCAACTCCTCCCCACCCCCAAGAGTTAGTTTAAAATTGAGATCACTAAGTTACAAAGCCCAACTGCACTCCAGGAAATAATTTAAACTATGCAGTGGTGTAAGTATCATTTTATTCATAGTGAATAATAAAGAAAAATAAATTTGACTACCAAAAGTTTCTTTTTAGAAAACCAATTGGTTTTTGCCACTATGATCATACCTCTGTTCACACCCATGCTGAACAGTGGAGGTACCCCACTGGTTTCATTCTGGGGTTTGAAGTAAGTTTGGAATACTTTCCCAGCTATTCTTCCATGCCCCACGCTAGATTCCAGTTATTAAATGAAAATTTCCCAAAGGGTCTACTCATTTCCCAATAATAAAATGTAGAATTTATGTTCTGTAACTATTCATGCTCCAGACTAGGTCAGAGATTTCTCACATGTGAAGTAAACAGAAGTCTAGGGCTTTCCAGGAACACATCGGGTCAAAAGGAGTCTGTGATTTCTTCAATTGGTTTGATCTCTCATGTATTAGATCTCCTTTCTCTGAACTTCTGTGACAGCATGTACTAATATAAGTTATTGTGTTGTCACTTTCATGTTTGTGGGGTTATATTCTGCACCTGATTTATTTAAAACTTTTGGAGTTATAAACCACGTTCTGTGTTCCCACAGTGTTGGATTAGGAACATAGGATTTTAAAAATGCTTATTAACGGGTTTGAATTGATTGCAACTTGTCTGGATAACTTAGAGAATTCCTTTAATTTTTCTTCTTATATTTGCATGTAAAAACACATTGCAATTCCAGCAACACTGTAACCCTGATCAGTCACACAGTAAGAACCCTGATAAGTCACTACCTATCAATTCTGGGAGGCACTTGGTTCAGAAAAAAACAAAAACTGTGCAGTTAAATGAACATGGGGTAGAGTGGATAGATGGCCTGAAGTAAGGTTGGAAAGAGGATGTGTGTGGAGAGGAGGGTCTTCGGTGGCTCTGGAGGTAGTGCAGTATCTTGGTAAAGGCACTTTGGTCCACTCTAAGGCCCACTCTAAGGCTCTATTTCCAAAATCCTATCACCTGGGTCATATTCTTGCCAAAGGCACAAGAAGGGTGATCCACGTGGACTGGGTATTTCCTTTGCCTGCAGGTCTCTCAGTTGCCATTTCCTCTTGTCTCAGACGTTCCTTTGTAGATTCCTGAAGGCAATTATATCATATTCTGGAATAAAAGGTTTTCTATGTTCAGGCCATCATTTTGACTCCACATTATTTCAGTCAAACCAAGATTAGCCCAGAGAAAGGGAATGTTACATTAACATGGAGGAAGGACCAACTCCAAAGAGAAAATGCAAATTAGCATGCAGTAAATTTTGATGAAATAATCATCATAAAAGATTACAGACTCATGGGACAAAGGAAAACCACAGAAACTTTAGTCTGTTTGTGAAGAAGCTTATGTACAACCATCGTGTACAGTTTAGATCTATTCCTAGGTATGCCACCTGTCTTCTTGCCACACTTTTTGAGAGTATACATTTTATCAAATGTTATTCCTTACTGAATTAATAATTTCTAGAAAGAAATTTTATGTATCCTTATGCTTAAAAGTGAATTGCTCCTTGAAGATTATAGGTGACTTTGATATACTGCAAGAACTGCCCTTCCCCTAACACACTCCCCTCTGCCATCTAATTTGACACTTAATCTGATACTTAATAAAAAAGTTCTTATGCAATATTGTGTGTAATTGATCCAGGGGATTTGGAGGTTGCCAGTATTAAGTAAATTGAAGAAAGTAGGGTTGTCTATGGCCCGCCCCATGACAGTTGTGTCTTATCCTAATCAATGCTGTAGATCTTGTCTTTGAAGTTGCACAGAATTCAGTCCAAAATGTTATTGATGTAATGCATATGTGTGTATAATTTATTTACATACTTGGGGGTAAATTAGCACTATAACTGCTTTATTTAAAAGGAAGTGGAATGTAAGTGCCATGACTCTGGAAAGTAGGGTATTTATAGTGCCATCTGTCTTCAGTAAACATTTTTGAATCCCACTCCCACCTCCATCCTCAACTTATTCGGGTAATAATACCTATAGCAGACAGAAGATTTGTCTAATGAGTTGTGAAAGTTGTTTCTTTTGAAAACCGGGCTCTGCTCACAGTAGAATAATTAAGTAATTGCTGCTATGGTGTGAATCCATCTAAAATTGCAATGTTTGGGTCCACATGGGAACAATTTGGCATGGAGATAATTACCGAAAGTGTAAGTGTAGTTTAATTCTTTGGCAAGTGGTAACAACAGTTACTCATCATCATCCTAATTACCTGATGGTATTTGTTAAGCAAACATAGGCCACTGGCTCTATATTACGGATTGTACCAGCAATTAAAGTGGGCCCAGACCTTGCCCTCTGGGCACCTACAAGAGAGAACAGATAGCAGATTATTGAATGCACAAACTAAGCATGTCTTAATTCTCCTGGTTTTCAAACATGACTTTGCCGGCTGCCATATACTCTTAGCTAAACTGATGTAGACAATGTGAGCTCTAGGACAGAATATACAGGATTAGGATTTCCACAGGGAATTAAAGATATTGTGCATTCACAAACTCATAAGGTAACACCTT
Organism: Cacajao melanocephalus; assembly: GCA_963573385.1. NCBI lineage: Eukaryota > Metazoa > Chordata > Mammalia > Primates > Pitheciidae > Cacajao > Cacajao melanocephalus. Next base: position 45,261 of record CAUYLG010020196.1, on the reverse strand, counting down.
AATGCCTCATCCCAGGTATTATCTTATGGGTTTGTGAATGCAAAATACATTTAGGATCAAAAGAAAATACTGTCAGGAATGTGAACGGGCTGCTCCAGCTTTACAGCAGCCAACTGTGGGCTCCTAAAAGAAAGCTAAAGAATATCAGATTTGGCAGAGATCTCGTAGGCCACTTAGCCAACTTCCCACCTATATGGAAATCTCAGTCAGCTGGGATTATCACTGGTAGTGTTAAAAATAAGCCTATTAAAGTTGTAGGGAATTTAAATTGTAATGTGCCTCTATGTGATACACTGGATTTGAAATTGGATTTACTTGGAAATATGAATACTGAGTAGCAAGAAAGAACTTCAACATTTATTCACTTTCTAGCATGTGTAAGCAGTAAGTGTAGGTCCTTTCATATGCATCATGTCTTCTAATGGTCATTTGTCCTCTCTGCTCTTTATTTTGCCAATTTCATTCAAATACAAACTCCGTTTTAATATATTAATCCCAATTTATATGTCAGTGGGGTTTTCATGGAATGGCCCTCTATTGCTGATTTAAGTTGGAAGAAACTGGAGGATCACTCTTCTTGTAAAAGATGATGATGAATTATATCTAAGGCTTAAAAGCTCATTCAATTTTAGGTGCAAAACTTTAGACCTAAATGGAATGTACAGTGAGAAAGAGATGAAAGGGACTTTAGTCTTTGAAAAACTAGCTGGGCGTGGTGGCCTGTAATCCCAGCTATTTGGGAGGCTGAAGCAGGGGAACCGCTTGAACCGGGGAAGGTGGAGGTTGGGGTGAGCCGAGATTGTATCATTGCACTACAGCCTGGGCAACAAGAGTGAAACTCTGTCTCAAAAATAAAAAAAACCTGAAAGAAGTACAGAAAGAAGAAAAACTATGTCCTCTCCTTACAGTTGTAGAATGGGGTCTCCAAATGATGATGTTCATTGAGTAATCTGTCTTGAATATGAATTCTTGGGGACAAATCATCTTCTCTATGTTCTAAAAAGAACCTACAAAATACTTCCTACATAAGAATTCTCTCTGTTTAGGTGGGTATTCCCTTAATGAAAAGTCTGCACAGGACAATGAGAAATCTATTATATGTTACCAAACATTTTTCCGTATCCATTTATTCACATTCTTTGCTACTAGACTTAATACATATGTCTTTATTATCATCACTCAATTAAACAATACCTTCCTGCATATTTTTGCTAATTACAAAATTTCTGAAGAGATTAAGATATTTTGACAGTTTTGGTGAGTTACAGGCCTGCTCATACAAACACTGTGTATGGTAAACAATATATTATGGTTCTGTATGGAATCTGGAGACTGATAGAAAAGTATGTAAGATATGAGAGTGGGGCTGTATTTTTGGGTTCATGTAGCCTGATTTCCTTTCAAATTCAGGCTTTTTATACCCACAATGTATAGCACAGTTGTGTTAGGGTTCTCCAGAGAAACAAAACTGGTAGGATGTATATAAACATAGAAAAATATTTAATTTAAGGAATTGGCTTACATGGTTATGGCAGCTGGCAAGTCCAAAACCTGCAGGGTGGGTGGACAGGCTGGTGACCCAGAGAAGAGCCATCATTGCAGTTCAGGTCCAAAGGCCACCTGCTGGCAGCATTCTCTCCTGCTCATGGAGTATATACAGTCTGCTGTTCCATTCAGGCCTTCAACTGGTTGGATGAGGCCCACCCATATTATGGAGGCAATCTGCTTTGCTCTAAGTCCACTGATGTACATGTTAATCTCATCTAAAAATAACCTCACAGAAACATCCAGAATAACGTTTGGCTACATTTCTGAGCAATGTGACCCAGCAAAGTTGACACATAACATTAACCATCTCAACACCCAACAACAACGACAAAAATGAGACAGCATTTGGAGACACTGTTGCTTTTCCCTTTCTCTCTTCTTTGGGTAACCAAATTTTGATTGGAATAGGGAAGTAACACACACACACACACACATACACCCCTTGGAGCAGTCCATAGTTAGACTTTATGCAAGCAGAGAATGGTTAATAGAGAAGGAGTCAATTCACACTTTGGAATGACAGTGCTGCATGAGTAATTCTAGCACCAGTACATAGAACCATTTGTATGCTATTTAAAGTGGGAAAAGAGATCTGATGTAAAATTCTGATTCCTCATCACTAAGAGTCTTGTGACTTTTTGCCTATGGAAATATATCCAGAGACTCTTCTAGTTTCTCATGATCCTCTTTTGTTTCTTGCATGAGACTCTTGTCTGAAGCCATTCTATGCAGGGAGCATACTTCTTTACTTCAGGACAATAGACTGACTCTGCTTCTAAACTTCTCATCCACTTTTCTTGTCTCTCTTGCTCTTCCATATTAGAGGCTTCAGAGCCTCCCAACCCTCCCAACCCTCCCAAGCCTGCAAACACTGAGACAGAAAGCTTGGCTTTTCTCTTTCTTTTTATTTTCTGGAGATGGAGTTTCACTCTTGTCGCCTAACTGGAGTGCAATGGCGCGATCTCTGCTCACTGCAACCTCCGCCTCCTGGGTTCGAGCGATTTTCCTGCCTCAGCCTCCCTAGTAGCTGGGATTACAGGTGTGCACCACCATACCTGTCTAATTTTTTTTTGTATTATTAGTAGAGATAGGGTTTCACCATGTTGGCCAGGCTAGTCTCGAACTCCTCACCTCAAGTGATCCACCCACCTGAGAATCCCGAAGTGCTGGGATTACAGGCATGAGTCACTGTGCCTGACTGAAAGCCTGGCTTTTCTCTCTCTCTTTTCCCACACCATTCCATCCTTTTAACTTTTTAAAGTTAAACTATTTACATTTTACCTGTATTCTCAGTAACAAAGCAATTCTGGAAACTGAGCCAGCACATAGAGCATTTCTCACTTTTCTTCCACTTCTCCAGATCTTGTAACTGTATATAAGAAGCCCAGAGCTCTGATCGGCAAAAGCAGAACTCTCCTCAAAGATGAAGTAGGGAAGAGAGTGAGCAGGTGAGAGCAATATGCTCTTTAGTAGAGGCATTAGGGGCGGGGGGCAAGGGGGAATGTTGTGTAGCAAGAAGTCTAGGAAATCATACCCAGTAGTATATTTGTCCCAAACATATTTCTAATTAACCATTTCTTTGCCAATATCATATAGGCTATGTATCATATTCAAAAGATACCATCTACTCTCTGAGGATGGAAATTATGAGAGTGTCTGTGGCAGCCTATGCCAATCTTGGACTGCTGTAACTGTGATAAATTTCCTCCTGTTGCATCACGATCTTTTGCTCTGAAACTTTATTTACCCCCTTAAATCTGCCTCCAGGAACAATGAGTCTAATTTTATTCTCTGTTATAGCTTTCCAAATACACAAATACTGTCAGAGCTCCTAAATCTCATTTTTTTCTCTGGGTTTCAAGCCTTTAGTTCCCTCAGTCAAAATTTATGTGATATGATTTTCAGAGTCTTCTCTGTCTTAGCCACCCTTTTGATGTTTGCTAGTTTTCAAATGTTGAGATGCTTAAACTGGCTTAACATTCTAACCAAAGATTCCATGGCTTATACCTACTCAAGTGGAATTGTTATCATTTTGTTCTATGATTTGTGCTTTTTAACATGACCACCATATTTGCATTTGCTTTTTAAACTATCACATTACAATGGTTTGCTTATATTGAGGTTACAAACTGCAATCTCCTGGTCATTTTCATTACAAGTATCGCCAAACAGATTCCTCCATCCTGTATTTATTTAATCTTTTAACCTAAGTGCATTACTTTTCCAGTTTCATTGTTAAATGTCATCTGGTCAATCTATTGTTCAGCCTTTTTACAATCCAGCTTCCTGAGAATAACATTAAAAACTCAAGGACTGAGGAACAGAAAAGCTCTAATATAAAAGGACTACTAGTGACTGTGAGTAACAAAACCACACAAACATATATTTAAATGAAAATAAGTGGTGTTACATTCATACAAAGCTGAATACATCTATACAATACATAATTTCTTTGAAAATTACTGTAAAATTACTCTAAAAGTTAGAAAAGTAATAATTTAGTAGTAATTATCTAGATTGAAATCCCAAATGATATTAATGAAGACAAGAAATCAAATGCAGGAAAGGATGGGGAGTAAAAACATACCAAATTCCTAATCTCACATAATGAAAATCAAAGGTTTTGTTTCATTCTTGAATTTGATATTTTATGAAATATAGGGCCACATACAATTTGAAAAATTTAGCAGCAACCACCAACAAAATAAAATATAAAAAAAATGTCTATGTTCCAAATCACCATGGAAGATAAAAGCAATCAAAACACCAAACAGAGAAAAACAGGCACACATAAAATAAACAGCAGTTTCCAAAAACAAAAGGAAAAAAACAAAATGCTAGTGGTAAGGTCAAACATCAGATATAAGAACTGAAGTAATTTTTGTAATCTTTCCAATGAAAAGGCATATACTCCTTAGGATAAGCTTTTAATGAAAGATAAATAAGAGGGCAGACAGAATTAAAACAAAACAACATAAATGTTTAATTTTTAAAAACACAAAAATTACCACAAATAAGGGAGAAATGGTTAATATCTTTGATATTATAAAGATGACATAACGGATAAGGAATATGAAAAAAAGGCAAGAACAGACAATTCACAGAAGAAATATAAACAATAATGTTCATATAAAAATATTGAATATTAAATATGTACTTAATGAAATTCAGACCAAATTAAAATTAGATTTTCTTTCCCCCTGCTAAATCAGCAAATAATTTGAAAAGTAAAGAACATTTTGAAAGTCGTTAAGATGGATCCTCTTTCAAACAAGTGCTGGTGGCAATGTGAATTGGTACAAGCTTTCTGAGAAGTACTTTGGTACTTTGTGTATCAAGAATCTTTAAAACATAGTATATCGTTTCATTCAATAATTCAACTTCTGGAAATGTACCCCAAGGAAATAATCAGAAATGCAGATAAATATTTCTAAAAAGTAAATTGCAATTTTATAAGAAAAACAATAAAAAATTTCAGAACAATAAAGTAGTAATTAAATGAATTATAATATGTAACAGATTCACTAGAAATTATGTTTATAGAATTTTTTATGACATGGGGATCAAGAACTACAATAAAATGTCAAGTGAATAAAATGTATGATATCAACTCTGTAAATGTGTTTGTGTATATGTGTGTGTATTTTCTCAATTCTAAGATATATTTTTTATATTTCAGTGATTCTAAAATTAGGATAAATTATACACTTGATATAAATCTTTTTTGCAACCCAAAAATCTGTATTTAAATTAATGGATTATCTCACAATAAATTACATCTTAAAGTCAAGGAAATCCTGTGTTCTCGTACTTAAAAAATATTTACCTTACTAAAAAGATAATGTTTATCTTACTAAAAGCCCATTTGGAATGGATTTTCATTATGAATACTCACTAGATCCTACTAATCAGCATTTTGTTTTGTGAGGTCCACAAGCCACCTGTTTTATTGTCCTCTCTGGAATTTTGCAAGATAATAACATCATGTGTACTTATTTATCTACTGTTTCTAGAATTTGTTTCCACACCCCCTATCTTCTACCTTCTGGAAATCCAAAGCGAATCTGTTTCCTCTCTTGAGATATTTCTGGTTACCTCACAATTATGCCTAGGAATTCCTATAGAATTATCTGAAAATTAGGGTAGGATTCATTTAAGCAGCCCTCTCTTTTCTAGAAATTTGTGTCCCCTTTTAACCCATGCTTGACTTTTAAGTTTTGAAGATAATTTTCTTCGATGGAACTGTTTCTCTCATCTATTAGCATTGTACTGTCATCTCCAGTATTATACATTTTACTTTCCTGTTCACATCAGTGATCTAAACAGAGTTGAAATGATTGGTTTTATTGCTTTTGTCACTTTTGTAAGCTTTGGCTTACGAGCACATTAACGATTCTGACAATTTTCTTAGACATTTCATAATTTGTGTCCTTGGTTATATGACCTTCCTTGCTTTATGTATGTATTCTTTCAAAATTTAAACTCATCAGATGATTTCTGGGCAGTCTTACTGGTTTCCTTATTTCCACATTTATTTATCATAACATGGTCAGAATTTCATTTTTAGAGCCCACCATCTCTCTTAGGCAATGCTCTCTCTTTATAAAGCTATGTTTTCAACTTCCTTTAAACTACTTTTCAAATCTTTTTAGTCTTAAGGCCTTGGATACATGCTGGACTCTAACCAAAAGTCAACATCTTAAATATTAGTAATTCCTAGATGGCATGATCACTTTTTTCTGTAGTCTCTGTTGTTTTTATGGTCTCAGAAAATGAAAGATTTAAGTGAATAGTATACTTTGTCAAGATAATTAGGGTAAGTAATTGATATCAGTGAGTTGCTGTATGGCAGGGATCTGCCTAGTCCTGATTGCTTGGTTTTATTCTGTAACACGAAGTGAGAGCTGTCAATTTTAGGTTTTGGCCTTAGGGAAATGCAACATGACTAGTCCAGCTATAGCTTCATTTGAAAAGCTTTCAAGTCTACATACATGTTATATAGAAGCACACATAGTACACACATAGCACATTGAAATCAAGACTCCATAGTACCTCAACACGCTTCTCCAGGGCCCTGTAACTCATGACCACAATGAGCAGAGCAGCGGTGTTCCTTGTTTATCCCATCTGTGTAACCCAATAGTAGTAAAATTAAAGCTTCATAAACAAGAAGATATTGAACTCTTTAGCAAAGTCAAGTATGTTGTGAAAAAAAACCCAAATGGGTTTTCCAATGCAGACATTTTGTCGAGACACTTAATTTGTTTGTTGGACCCAAAATGTGGGGGTTGCAACAATCATTATTTCTTTTCCATGTGGGACATAACAATATAACAACTTAAATTGTTAGCATTTTGTTCTAGCCTTCTTTGTTAGGTTTTGGTTGAATTCTCAATTGAAATAATGATATATGTGATCACTGAAGAACATAAGATATCCACCAACTGTTAGATCAGCATTTGCTTAAGAACATCAACTGGTGTGAAGGAAGAAAACATTCAAACTCTGACAGATTATTTCTTATCTCATCAATTTAAATTTTTGTGCATGTTTTATATATATAATATATTAATATAGTGGTACATTTTATAAGGCTTATTGATAAGTAAGTGTAAATATATTGGGGGATTAAAAAGTATTAATTGTTGTTCATGATCAAAAAAGTTGGAGACCATGATGTTTTATATAAAAATGGCCCCCAACGTTCTTGATTATATGTAATATCTATGCATGTAATTATGATATATAATCTCTATATAATATCTATTATATGTAATCTCCCAGAGCTTGGAACTTATATTTTGCTTCATTAAAAAGTGGAATTGCCAGGTGTGGTGGCTTACGCCTGTAATCCAGAACCTTCGGAGGCTGAGGCAGGCAGATCACCTGAGGTCAGGAGTTTGAGACCAGCCTGAGCAACATGGAGAAACCCCACCTCTACTAAAAATACAGAATTATCCAGGCATGATGGCACATGCCTGTAATCCCAGCTACTTGGGAGGCTGAGGACGAGAAGCGCTTGAACCCATTAGGTGGAGGTTATGGTGAGCTGAGATCATGCCATTGCATTCTAGCCTGGGCAACAAGAGTGAAACTCCGTCTCAAAAAAATAAAAATAAAAAAGTGGAATCTATTGATGTTTATTGAGAACTCAATAAGAACAAATATGCTAGAGTATGAAAAACCAATTTAAATGAAAATAGAAATTGGCTGACCAGCAACATTTGACAAACATTAGAATGAGCTATAGAAGGGGAGCCTTCTGGTTGTCTCTCAATATTTGTTCTCTTTTCCTCCTTAGTAGCAGCACCCATGATTTTTAAACCATGCACATTCCTCAGTTTCTATTACTACTGAATGCTATATGTGACTGAATTATGGCTAATGGGATGTAATCAGATGTATGTAACTTCTGAGATGTGTTCTTAAAAAGAAAGGAAGCCACTTGTGGTGGCTCATACCTGTAGTCCCAGCACTTTGGGATGCTAAGGCAGGAAGATCACTTGAGCTTAGTAGCTGGAGACCAGCCTGGGCAACATGGTGAGACCCCTGTCTCTACAAAAAATTAAAAAATTAGTCGGGCTTTGTGGTATGTGCCTGTAGACCCAGCTACTTGGGAGGCTAAGATGGGAGGATCCTTCAAGCTCAGGAAGTTGAGGCTGCAGTGAACTGTGATCACTACACTCCAGCATGGACAATAAAGTGAAACCCTGTCTCAAAAAAGGAGATTGGGGGAGGGTATGCCATTTTTCCTATCCTTTTTCCTGCTGGCAGGAATAAGGCTAAAGATCAAACATCTATCTTGAATCATGAGGAAGAAGCCACTCACTGAGGATGATGGAGCCACCATCAGAAGGACCAAGACAGAAGGACCATGGAGTCACTGTACCAGCTCTGGACTACTAAGCTCCAGATTGCCTTTATGAGAGAAAAAAAAAAAATCAACGTCTATCTTGTTAAAGCACTGTAATTTTGAGTTTTCAGTTATTCACTACTGAATCTAATATGACTAATGCAGTTATCATAATAAATTAAATTTATTAATTTTAATTGTGAAAAATTTTAAAGTATAATATATTGAATATTGCATCATAAAATATCTTATATGCTATGATTTAATTATATACACTTATTATTCCAACCTTTATTGAACACTAATGGATATACAGAGAGGAAAAGACAGTGATTACTTATAGTTAAAATAGGAGATACAGACACAAACTACAACAATTAAAAGCAGGAGTGGAACAATAAAGGAACTGTAGTTTAGAAGAGAAGAAAACATCCGGAGGAAGGAACGAGGAAGAAACTGGTAGATAGGGATGATCACAGACACAAAGCACATTCTGACAACATTGAGAAAGCATGAATGCCCATAAAAAGGGGTCAATAGATGAAAAATTGTTCCAAATTTGGTCTGGGATAAAACTTTTTGTGTGTGAGACAGTTCACAACCAACTTTCTTCTGCAATGAAATTAGCATTCCTGATACACACTTAAGCATTTTTCCAAGAAACTTTAATGCAATTAAAAGCTTTTCTGGGAAGTCAGCTCTTTACCTCCTCTATTGATGTTCTTTAACCAGATTATTTTCCTGAATTTTGTCTAAAATTTTTATCTAAACAGTCTTCTTTTCCATAATACATCCCTACTGCAAGTGAATCTTTGAATTAGCCTCACTGGAATTCTTCCCTGGCAGCATAAGAAATAAAAACTTAGATATGTCCTTGTAAATAAATTTGTTGAAAAGGGTTTTTTATTGGCCTAATTACATTTTGGCAAAATAAAGTGTACATGTGAGGACCTAGTTGCTAAGACAGGCTAAATAATATTGGAAAGCAATGCATACTGGGCAAAGGAATTTAATCTCTGGTGAGGAGTATGGAGCCACTGAAAGTGGCCAGAAAAACAGAAAATGCCCAAATACATAGCTGTTAAATTGCATTGAAGAGTGATGCAATCCAGATAATATTGTAGGGCTACTTATTTGGAAATAGTGTGCTGGGTAATCCAGGAGAATCTGAGCTGCTTTGCTATTATTCAATGGAAACTGCTATGTGAAGATCACCAATGCCCACCTTGTGCTACCTATGATTTCTGAAGCACTCATCTCAGCCTTCATTTTTCTTGATCTACATAGCTCATTCATTGGGTTGTCTCCTCTCTCCTTGTGAAAAGTCTTCTCTCTTGAACTGTCATGGCGTTGTACTGTCTTGATTCTTCTTTTCCTCTTTACTTACCCAATTCCCTGATGACCATTATTTTGTCTCCTCAGTGACATTCTTCCTTCTTCCAGGCTCAGAATGCAGATTTCCCCCAGTGCTGCCCTGTGAACTCCTCCTCTGACAACTGCTCCCTCTTAGGGTTTTTATACCTGATGGTACATCAGGACCTCCTGCAGCATAGTAAATATCTTTTGCCATATAAAATGTAAGACCTGTTTCTATTAGCACTATCTTGAAAATAGCAGATTTCCATAGATTTGGGCTGGGCTGAGAAACCTACCTGGATGCATGGGGGTGAACCAAATGACATCTCAGTAATTTATTTCTAGACTGGGATCCTAAGCTTATGCTTTTGTGTTTTAACTTGGAAAATCTTTGTCTGACTTTAACCCTGAAGGACTATATTAAGGAATACTTTCCATATTAATATTAACAATATGGCTTATGGCATATTTAAAGTAGACAGAATTGAAAGTCTCATTTTGCAACTCTGCAAAAAAGAATGACACTCTATGACATGATTTTATCAGGTTGTTTTTCTTTCTCATATCTATTTCATCTCTATGTCTTGTTTACGCATCTAATGTTGCAGTTGTCCCATGGAATTATAAATTCAACTGTGAATTTCCTGTGAATGAATGGACTGTATGAATTTACTTCTGTATTCCTATTGTTTTAGTATATGCCTAGCATATAGTAAGTGCAAAACCAAAATTTGCCAATTAAATTAAAAGAAAAATGATGTCATTGAGAAAAAATATAAAGTATTTAGCAAAAATTAGAAACTACACAAGAGTAGAAATCATATTGAGAATATTTGGAAGGTCTGAATTTGATTCACGAAAAATTTTAAGGAAATGTCAATGGAAATTATGATTATCCTTTGTTCTTTGTGTCTTTCTTTTGCTGTTGTTGCTTTTGTTGTTGAGATGGAGTCTTGCTCTGTCGACTGAGCTGGAGTGAGATGGAGGGATCTCAGCTCAGTGTAACCTCCACCTTCCAGGTCTCAGTAATTCTCCTGCCTCAGGCTTTCAAGTAGCTGGGATTACAGATACGTGCCACCACACCCAGCTAATTTTTGCATTTTTAGTAGAGGTGGAGTTTTACCGTGTTGACCAGCCTAGTCCCGAACTCCTAAGCTCAAGTGATCCACCCACCTCAGCCTCCCAAAGTGTTGGGATTACAGGCGTGAGCTACTGTGCCCAGCCAATTTTGTGATACTCATTTGCAGTTGATGCTCACCTCTTTCTGACTTTCTCTGTGATTGTCTAAAAATAATCTGCAAATTCTTTGATACTGCCGCAATAAAAGGTGAAATCTAATTACCTTTCCTTTGAACATGGGTCAGGCTTAGTGACTCAATTCTACCAAACAGAATGAAGGGAAGGCAACCTCGTAACACTTCTGAGGCTGGGTTAGGAGCAAAGATACAGCTTCTGGCTGACTATATCTCTTAGGAAATGTGCCTTTTGGGGCCCAGGCTGCTATGTTAGAAGTTCAGATATCCTGAAGCTGCCCTGATGTAGAGAACAAGCAGATCACTTAGAGAAGCCCCAGTTATTCCAGTTGCCAGCTGTCCGAATCTTTCCAGCCAGAGGACCAGGTGTCAGATGTGTGAGTGAAGAAGTCTTCAAGATGACCCCAATCCCAGCCACTGTCTTCCTATAACCTCATTAGATCCCAAACCACCCAGCTACCCCACTCCCAAATTCCTGAACCACAGAAACCTGAAAGATAATAAATGATTTTTATTATTTTACACTACTAAGTTTTGGGGTGATTTTCTATACAGCCATAGATACATACTCTCACTAAATTATCATCTCTAAAATCAGCCAAATTCATCTATTTAAGTGCATCATGATTTTCAAAACATGTTAAGACTTACATGTAGTAAATCTATTTATATGCTTCTAAATTTTATTCCCACTTTTTGTGTATATCCCTGATTAGCTAAAGCAAAGACCCTCTCATGTCAGTTTAAGAGTTATGAATATGGAACTTCAGAACTTGCAGCCTTTCAGAACTACAAGAATGTAACTCATTCACACCTGGCTGGAAGGAAGAGGGATAGTGAAGAAGAGAAGGTACCAGGTAGTTACAGAAGTCAATCAGCAGGTGATGGCAGCACACTGGTATCCCTGGTACAAACAGAGGGCAGTCTTCTAGGGCAAAAACATGTAACTTTTTAAGGAAGATAGCATATCAGTTTTTCTGTGACCCAGAACATGGGAGAGTCTGAATCTGGGCAATGGCGTTGTGAATCTACCTCATGTTAAGATCTGAGGTTCTGAAGCAGGAACACTTATAAACAGATATGATAAAGCTTAAAAAGAAGGAATTTCTTATTTTCAGAGCTTTGAGGTTTGTTACAAGAACTGTGTTTTTTGATCTGACAGGAAGAGAATTCTATATTCCTCTTAACATATATGTGGCGCTCAGGTCTTTGGGTACTCTGGGTGAGCCAGAGATAATCCCTGGCCAAAAGATTGTCAGGAAAGCCCACTGGCAGGACAGCTGAGCTAATATTGTCTCAGCTCAATCAGTCTGGAAGAGGACATTGACTACTCAGCTAGAAGGGGACAGTAGACATTTAAGAGTCAGTGCATGATGTTAGGAGCTCCTAAAAGAATCTTCAGTTTTGAGAAGGACCTGGCATTTGTTCGTTGTCTGTGGAGTTTTGAAAAACTTTTATATACAGTCAAACTTCAGGTTCTTATGACTTGACTCTTCGAGGATATGTAAGACAGTTTGGAAGTTTCTTTTCTTTCAAACTTTCTTTGGCTGTTTTGCAATTAGGGCTCTTGCCTACATGTGGTTCCCCCTACCTGGAATGCCCGTCTCCCAACCTGCACTCACTAGGCTGCCCTCCCATCATAAGCATATACTTCTTGGGGTGGCTTCCAAGAACTTTCCCTCTTGCCACCAGAGTCGATCACACCTAATTTGTGATATCACTGTTGGTGCTTAGACCTCTACAAGACCCTTTTCCATGTTGCATGGTATTATTTATTTTCTACTTCATTCACTAGGCTGTGAGCTCCTAGAAGGCTAGCTGATTTGGTTTTGTTTTTTGCCATGAATCTAATACAGATATTATGCCTTTCCTGGTTCCCTCTTCCCACTTCCAGTAGGTACTCTCCTAATGGGTCTTGACACTTGCCATTTGTGGAAACATGGATAGAGTTTTCAAGTGACTTTCTCTAAGTTGCCTGGCAAGAGCCAGATGGGGTTAATTATGACCTCAGCAGGAGGGGCAGTGGCTGATCTCAACTTGCTACAAAGTCTCCTGAGGATTTTTATGCCGGACAGCCAGTTTGCCCAGCACTGGCGTGTACTTCTTCTGAGAGGCTGGTAGTAAAACTCAGGTTATTTCGCCCTCTTTTCATAAGACTACTGTCATATCAGCCTTATAGAAGGACAGATGAAGAGGGGACTGGGCCCCTCTTCTGTACAATATCTGGCCGATCTAACCACACCTCTTAGTAAGAAAGGGGAGCTATGGGTCTGCTGACTCTCTGCCTGAGCATCTCAGTCTGCTCTAGTGTCCCTCATGCCATGTTCAACTGGGCCCTTTGCCTGATACTAGGCCAGGCCACTGCGTGGAGATAGAGTGATCAAGAGAAGATGTACACACACACACACACACACACACACACACACACACACAAAGTCTGTCAGTTTGGGGAACAAGCTTTTACTCCAAACTATTTGTTTCCCAAACTCACAAACTTTGCTTTTATTTATTTCTTTTTCTTCTCTTTTGCTTTGATTTCCAGATTTCAGCTGAAGGCCTATCTAAAATATTCTGAATTGGTTCTTTCTTCAGAGAGAAAGACCTTATTACTTCGCCTGAAGGTGTTTTCTGCAACTTCCTTGTTATTTTGATTGAAAAGTCCCTTGATTTCTGCCATTGATCCTAGACAAAGTTGATTCTTGAGTCCTATTTTGCCTTTGTAAATAATCAGGGTTTCCACTTAAAAACTCACAGACCAGAAAGTGACAGCAGATTAATACACCTACTGGAAAGCTGAAATAAATTAAAATTTAAAAATCTCATTGTTGATGCCTGCTAAATTTGTTGCCACTTCAATTACAGGTGGCTTCTAGTATTTGGTATTCCAAAAGTAAATAAGAATCTCTGCTTTTAAGCCAGAATCAGAAAGTTCTCTCTATCACAAATATCTACCCGTTATCTTTCTGCCTATTATTAAAAGGATTGGTGTCTCAAAAAGGAAACCAGGAGGAAATATAGTACTCTCCTCAGGTATAAATCCATGAAAGGATTGTGCTTGCAGGTAGAAACATTATGTTTCATGTAATCACCATTTGAAATTTTAATTTTGAATTGTGGTACTTGCTCAGGAGAGTCACTATATTAAACTCAAAACTAGGAAAAAACTCATTCTTTTAACTTGAGAGCTATTTTGATACTGGTTTATAACATGCCTTTCTCTTAAGACTCTCTAAAATGATATTTTATTATAAAATTCCCCAAATCTTGTATAAAATATTATCTCATGTAGATAACATCTGGAAAAGTGACCCAGCATTGCCTAAAAGCAAATCAAGGATGGAGGTAAGAATAGTTCATTCCTGGATTTCTTAATTCTGTTCTTTTGTTATAAATCGTGTATTATTTTACTGGCTTTATGGTTTCACAAACAAAAGTTTCAGCAGAATCTTTGGACATCAAATGGCCTTTATGAAACAATGTCTTGATGAGTTAAATAAAAACGAATCAGAAACACATGGACTCAACTTCCCTTGAAATATAAGAGGGCACACAAATCAAGGCAAAGAGCACTTAACAAACACTGGGTTTGGGTTTCCTGAACCTGAAATGTTAAAATAATTAGCAAGGACTTATTGAGGCTGAAAAATGATCAGTTCCAGTATTTCCAACTAAAAACTAAAATGAGGAGAGGCGGGAGGGTCCTGGAAGAGAAGGGAATGGTCATGGGGCAGATGGAAACCTTTGTAAATTAGCTTTTACTCCAAACTATTTGTTTCCTAAAGCTCACAAACTTTGTTTTTATTTATTTATTTTTGTTCTCTTTTGCTTTGATTTCCAGATTTCAGCTGAAGACCTATCTAAAGTATTCTGAATTGGTTCCTCTCAAGTCTTTCTAGTCTCTCCTCGAAGGCAGAAAACCATGATATTTGGTAAAACAATGCCCTGTTCATTCTTGAATTGGAAGATAAATTCGTGTATTGGTTATCCAGGAAGTTTGGTTAAGTTGAGTTTATTTCCTAGTGAGTTAGACTTCTCAGCATTCCCCAAACCCACAAAATAAATTCTTTCAGAAAGCACTGAGAAAAAGTTGTAAGAAAGAATTATTACATACTAGAGTACAGATTTAAAATAGATTGTAAGCCTAGAGGAAAAAAAAGAAAAGCTTGAATTATTACAATCTGAGATACAACAGTTTCCTTGCTTGATCCCACACTGCATTCTGGGATTCCCAGAATTTCTTCTCTGGCCCAGATCTGATTCTTTCTCCTTTCTTCCTGAGTTCCCCTGGGAACTCAGCCTGCTTCCTTAATTCTTCCACAGTTGCTTCTCTCTTCTCTTTGCAGTTTTTGTCTCCAAATCTAAGTCTGGCTGCAGTGTGAGGCAGTTACTCATGACTACTTCAGAAAGCATATTATTTTACAATATTATTTTAGCTATTTTATTTGTAATAATAATAATAATAGGAAACTGACTGGGGCAACAAAAATAACAACCAACCAAGGGGAGGTCTCAGAGTAATCCCTGATCTCTTGGTTCTTTACTTCCTCTGTTAACTGAAAACTTGAATAAAGCAGTCCTGCGTTGCCTCTTATCTCTGAAGGTAGATCTCAGCTCCCAGACCCCCTCATCTGAAGGTCAAGTGGGTTCTTCATTGGCCAAGCCTGGAGATACTATGCAGATTGTGTCACTAATGTCTCCTTGCATTAAGGGAGAAGTTTTCATCTCTGAAGACCTCCTGATTGTAGGGCATTTGTTCACTACTGCTATGTGCAGTATAGAATCAACCTCTTTGGGCATATTCTCAGGCACCCCCTCCTATTTATGAAAAAAACAATATTTAAGGTATTTCAGACTCATCCATTTTTAAGCTTTATTTTACAGTTAAAAATAAGATTTTTATCGCTTAAATATGAGACTTTTCACTTAGTCATCAATATAACATATATTTGTTTCCATTAGGACCAAAATGTCTGGCACTGTGAATACAATGTGGCAAAGTGTGTGACGTAATTTAAATCAACAACTGTGAAAGTATTCCGTAAAGCCCAAGGGTTCTAAGGGGAGCTCTTCATTAATGCTGTCAGCAAGCACCATCACATTGCTTCCTCTAGATCGCTACTAATAGTATTTTAACACATGAGGTTAAATAAAAATATTATTTTGGGTTGGGGAGCATTATTTTTGTGCAAGTTGTCTTTCTCTTGTGATGTGAGACCTTTTCAGATGTTTGAGTTCGTTGTTTCCTTTCTTGCCACTCTCATAGCTCCCTTCTGCAGAGTGCTTATTATGAGGCTTATGCTTTCTCATTTAATCCTTGAGCAACCCTATGAAGAAGGTAAAATAATCATAGTTCATGACAACAAGTATAGACTCAGACACATTAATTTTCTCAATGTCAAGTCACTAATAAAGTGGAAGAGCCCATATCTGAACCCAGAGCCAACTCTATTTTCTTTGATTGATTGATAGATTTTTATTTTGTTTTGTTTTATTTTCCTGAGACAAGGTCTTACTCTGTCGCCCAGGCTGGAGTGCAGTGGTGCAATCTCAGCTTACTGAAGCCTTGACCTCCCAGGCTCAAGCAATCCTCCCATCTCAGCCTCTCATGCAGCTGGAACTAAAGGTGCATGCCACCACACCTAGCTAACATTTGCGTTGTTGTTGTTGGTAGAAACAAGGTCTCACTATGCTGCACAGGCTAGTCTCCAATTCCTGCTCTCTGGCAAGCCTCCCATCTCAGCCTCCCAAAGTGCTGTGACTACAGGCATGAGCCACCATGCCCAACCCCAGATCCAACTCTAAAGTATATTTTATCTCAACATTCCTCTCCATTTTCTTGTCTGTACACAATGCCTACAACGTTCAAAGAAAGGTACTATGTAAAAATCAGCTCTGAAGTTAGATTAATAATGGATAGGAAAACTAACTCACTATTTTATAACTGTATCCATATAAGTCCATAAAATGGTAGAGTGGTAGGGCATTTATGATCACCAAATTCAATCTCATTTTTCTGTAGAAAAAAGCCTGCTAGAAATAGAATGTCATCTTCAGAGTGGCACTTAGGCTGCAATCACAGTCCCCGCTCCTCAAGCCAGTGTGCTTTCCAATGCATTTACATCTGATGTGACCAATCTTGGCACAGACAAAAGAGAAAAACTCCACCAAGGAAACGCCACTTCACTACATCCCCAGTGGTATCACATCTTTAAGGTTATTGTCAAAGCTACCATTCCTGCAACCAAGAGTTCTAAGGAGACTTGTGAGTGTTTTGCATTGGATTCCAATGGCTGTCCAATCTTTGAATATACAAAGTTCTTTTTGACAGTTGGATGTCAAGATAGAAAAGGGTAGTGTGACTATTTTCAAATGCCACATGTATGAGTAACGTGGGTATGTGCTATAGTACCATTAATTGAGTCCTTGTTTTTCATTTAGAGTATACAGTTGGGTTTAGAATCACAGTTCAGCAAATCTATAATAGCTTTTTGATTGCTTAGATTCAGGGGTCCTTATCAGTCCTAAATTATCTTCCTGTGTGTGTTTTTTCTTTATTTGCCACAAGTCCTATAAATTCAGCCTGTTTTCCTATTTTCATTTAAAAAGATGATGGAGCAACCACGATAATCTTTATTGAACACTTGTTATACACAAACACTGTCTTTAGTGCTTTACGTGCATTATTTTGCTAATCCTTATGAAGTAGGTCCTATATTATTCCACATTTATAGATGAGGAAACTGAGACATAGGTTAAGTAATTTTCGCAGCTTAAATCACAAGGAAGTGATTGAGCTGCTCTGCAGTATGTCGTTTTGGTTTCTCTCAGTTTTTTCCTTTGTTACTCCCAAGAGGCAGGCACATGTTACATATCACATTCGAAAAAATAGGGTTTTGCTGGTAATTACTGCTACAAAACAGAGTAACACAATCTAAACATTAGTTAGTTACAAGGTAACAGGACCTTACAAAGTTCTTTTGAATGTGATTTGTGGTCTGTAGTTTATGACTGTTTATGACTGCCTCCTGACCTGATAAAAGGAAGCCATAATCCTCTCTGTTTCCTTCCTTCCTTCCTTCCTTCCTTCCTTCCTTCCTTCCTTCCTTCCTTCCTTCCTTCCTCCCTCCCTCCCTCCCTCCCTCCCTCCCTCCCTTCCTTCCTTCCTTCCTCCCTCCTTCCCTCCCTCCCTTTCTTCCCTTCTTCCCTCCTTCCCTCATTACCTCCCTTACTCCCTTCCTTCCTTCATTTCTTTTCTAAATTTCACTCTTGTCACCCAGGCTGAAGTACAATGGCACGCTCTTGGCTCACTGCAACCTCCGTCTCCCAGGTTCCAGTGATTCTTGTGTCTCAGCCTCCCAAGTAGCTGTGATTACAAGCATGCACCACCATCCCTGGCTAATTTTTTTTGTATTTTTAGTATAGACAGGGTTTCACCAAGTTGGCCAGGCTGGTCTTGAACTTCTGACCTCAGGTAATCCACCTGCCTTGGCCAATCAATGTACTGGGATTACAGGCAGGAGCCACCATGCCTGGTCTTTTCTCTTCTTTCATTTTTCTGGGGATATTAGTCTTTTATTCCTGTGGGCCTTTTACCCTACCTGAAGAAACCAGTGTGTCTAACGACACTGGTGATGGAGGCTGAAGCAAAGGAGTATCTTGACCCCATCTCATGGGCACATGTGATTACTGAGCCCCTCCAGACTTCATGGCATGCCCAGCCCCAAGTTTCTGTGTATCCCAGAATGATCCCCTCTGGAAATAGAAAAAGAAGGAAGGAGAAGAGAAGAAAGGGAAGAAGAAATATTCTTATCAGTTCATGCATAATCAGCTTGTTTTCCTGCAGCGTCTTGCTGGTGAGGGTAAGAGTGTACTTGGACTTAATTTTTCTTTTAAACATCGCTTCCCTTTGTGGGCATAGTAAAGATAGATATGATTAGGATTACATGGTGAATTGGGCCATTGATTCTTAGCCACTGGTTGTCCAGGCTGTTGGAAGCAGGAAAGTAAATTTCATGCAGAAATGAGCTCCACTGTTTTTTTATAATCTAGGATTATGCTAACACTTTTATATGTTATAGAATAAAATCATAATTAAAATAAAAAACCAAAGAAGTGACTCCAATGGGAAGACACATGCCTTGGCTCTGCCATTAATTAGTTTTGTGATTTTGGGCATATTCTTTAACTTTTTGGGGACTCAGTTTCCTAGTTTTTAAAGTGAGAGAAAAAAAGTTGTCATTTCTAAGATATCTTTAAGTTCTAATATTCTGTGATTTATAGGAACCATGCGAATAATGGAGGCTCTCAAAGCTTAAAAGTATAGTATTATAATGAATTTTATATGCTCTTCTGTTATTTTGAATTTTATTAGACTTTGGTTCTAGATATTAAAGCAGAGTTGAATATTTTTCAATTAGCTCTGTAGGTAGTACTGAACACATATTTAATTCAGGAAGAGAAAAGCTAAAATCTTGTAATGGGGGGAAAAAGAAGTGTTCTTCAGTTTTCTTAGACATTAAATGGCTCATTCAAAGCAACATTTTGATAAATTGTGTAAATGAGAGAAGAACATATGGATTAAATTTTCCTTGAAATACATACGCATTTAAAAATTAAGAAGAAAAAGTGCTTGGCAAAGCTCATTTGGGGTTCTGCCAAATGGAAAACATTTTAAAAATAGTTGAAAATGTAGTTTTATCTTGAAATGCTACCATATTCACCAATCTTTATTGATTATATATTTTTAAATTTGTTAGTTACTCTCCTTATATTTATTTTTATAGTTTTTTAAATGCTCTAGGGGCTTGTTCAATTATAGTACTTTTTTTTAAAACAGAAATCACAGTCCATCAGTCACTGAAGAGCACATCAGTGTATCTGTCTCTCCCTGTGTGAATCCTGTTACTTGGACTTCCGTAGAGGTTGCAGTTTGATCTTTTGTGTAGTAATGACTGGCATTAATTCATATCAATACAATGAAAAATTCTAAAGAGCATTTTGCAGTACAGAAATAAAGGAGATCTTGTCTTTGAAGATGTGGAATATGGCAAATAACTTTCCAGTAAATCATTCTATTTTAGTGGAGAGGTTTTGAAGGAAGATAAGCCCTGAGTTTCCTGATTATATATAATTCAAACATAGATATTCGAAAGTCTTAGAGATAACATTCTTCCTTATGGATAGAAGAGTTTACTTTGTCTATAGATCTCAATTGTACAACTTAAGAGAACAATTATTTTCTCAAAATCTCAAAAATCATATTTCTGCAATTTTCTCGAAATCTCAGAATCACATCTAATATCTGATCAAATTGACAACATTTTCTAGTTCTGAGTGTTCAGTTAATCTGGAAAGAACTTGGTGCAATTTGTATGATTACTTTACAGCTATCTGCAAAACAAACTGTGGAAGTCACATCTCTGCAGATGAATGTACAGATTCAGGTCACTAGAACATAATCCTGAAATTGACATTCTAGGTGAGATTTTTCTCCTCTTTTGCTTCTCCTTTTTTTTTTGAGACAGTGTTTCACTCTGTCACCCAGGTTGGAATGTAGTTGCACAATCATGGCTCACTGCTGTCTTGACCTCCTGGGCTCAGGTGATCCCCCCACCTCAGCCTCCCAAGTCGCTGGGAATACAGTTGTGTGCCACTATAGCCAGCTAATTTTTGTAGAGATGGGTTTTTGCCATGTTTCCCAGCCTGTCTCCCTCCCTTTTTGTAATTGAATCCTTTTGAACAGAATGCTGGTTTGTTATAACAATTACGAATGAAGAATTTATTTTGGTGTTAAAATCTCAAACCCTATTAGATGGTACCGTAAGGGTTTGTATTCTATTCAGGATATGTCCAAGGAAAAATAAGGTTTGTTTGCACAAGATGGTAACAATATCTTATCTTTTGAGGCTAATATTTAAAACCCAAGAGTATGTTTTAATTGTTGGGTTGTCCTTTTTCTTCCATAGCATCAAAATGTTATATGTTATTGTTAATAATTTTTCATTGAATTCTTTATGATTTAAATAGAAATCATTCTCATTGGGCTCATATGTTTTACCCACACAAAATTGTGAATAGAATTTGTATAGTTTCATGAAATCCAAATTTAAAAATATAGGGAATTTTCTATAACAACTCAGTAGCAGACACAGAAGTGAAGACATAGATGACACTTTGGAACTTTTCATGTGCTGGGTTTTGTATTTAAAGCCCATTCTATGAAATTACTTCCTTTATATTTTAAATATTATATTTAAAATATAAATGTTATATTTATATATATATATAAATGTTATATTTATATATATATAACATTTATATTTTGTTATATTTATATTTTAAATATAAAGGAAGTAATTTAAAATTAATTCAAAAGCACAATAGATAAAATATAAATATTTAAAGTAAGTTTTAAATGCTTTATTTACTTGGGGACTGTTATAAATACTGTAAAATGTTTACTCTCCAGACACTTTAAATATAAATTTTTTCTGTTCCTTAGTGTATTTGAAAGTAGTAGCATTTATTTCGTAAGTCTGAAAGAGAAATGAATGTAATTATTTTACTGATGGTATTATGGGAAGTTATTTCACTTCATTAATAAAGGAAGCTAGGTACTTAAATGCCTTCCTCAAGTGTAAGGGGTTAATTTATCATTGGCAAGTTAGATTTGAGTATGTCACAGTGATTTGGAGAATTAGATTATTGTCATAGTTTCTCAGTTACCATGAGAAGTTACTTTTTAAAAAAATAAACTTTATCAAGGTATAATTTACATGAAAAATGCACCAATTTAAGTATATATTTAGATGAGTTTGACAAATGTGTACATCTGGGGAACTACCATCACTACAATCAGGTTATAAAACATACACATCACCCAGAAAGTTACCTCATGTCCCTTTGCAGTCAATCCCCTCCCCTAGACCCAAAGAAAACACTATCTACTTTATGCCACAATAGATTAGTTTTGCCTGTTGTAGAATTTGATACAAATTCAGTTACAAAGTATGTACTCTTTTGTTTCTGACTTGTTTCACACAGCATCATGTTTTGAGATTCATTTGTGTTGCATGCATCAGTAGGTTACATTTAGGCTGTTTGCAACTTTTGGTTATTATGAATAAAGCTACTATGAACATTAATGTACTGGTCTTTGTAAGAACATAGGTTTCATTTTTCTTGGGTAAGTACCTAAAAGTGAAATTGATGGTTCTATGATAAATGTATATTCAACTTTATAAGAAACTGTCAAATTGTCTAAAGTGATTGCATCATTTTTTACTCTTACTGACACTTGCTAACACTTGATACTATTATTCTTGTTAAAATAAGCAAAGCAAGTAAAAAGCTGAAGAATCTAAAAAACCAACAACTCTTCTTGTATCTGTAAGAGGAGTGAGGACATAGGGAAAACTTCAAAATTGGAAAGACCAACAGGGGAACCCAGAGAATCACAATTGTCTAGAATAGACACCCACAAACAGAAACCTCCACATTCTATTCTTAGTAACAAGGCTGCCCTCAGGAGAAACTATTTTATCAGATCCTAATCTGCAGGGGTTTAACCAGAGTCTTACCCACCAAGGGGAAGAGAAATGCCCAACTCCAGTTTTCCACATGGAAAAGGAGAAATACCCAACTCTGACTTTTTCTACCCATGCTGTCTCACAGGGAGAGGGGAGAAAACTGAGAAGCACCAGTAAAGCTCATAGTTCAGGGGCACAGGCTCCATAAAAGACTGAGAACTAATCACGGGAATATAGAAAACTCCTTCACCTTACTACCACATTAGTAAAGGCCTATTTACTCTGTACATCATTTTACCCCATGTATCATGTCTACCTTGTAACAGAAAAATTACAAGGTATCCAAAAAGGCAATAAGTGTGGTTTGAAAAGACTGACAAGCATCAGAACCAGAGTTATATGCATCAGAAATGTTGACACTTAACCAGGAATTAAAACAAATAATTACTAGTATGCTAAGAGCTTTAATGGATAAAGGGGACAACATGCAAGAACAGATGGATAATGTAAGCAGAGAGATGGAGATTCTAAGAAAGAATAAAAAGAGGTACTAGAGATAAACAAAATTACTGTAACCAAAATGAAAAATGCCTTTCATGGGCTTATTAGTAGACTGGATGTTCCTGAGAAAAGAATCTGTGAGCTTGAAGATATATGACAACAGAAACTCCCCAAACAGAAAAGCAAAGAGAAAAGAGACTGAAAAAGCAGAACAGAATATCCAAGTGCTGTAGGACAACTAAAAAAGATATACCGTTTGTGTAATGCAAATACCAGACGGAGAAGAAAGAGAAAAGGAACAGAAGAAATATTTGGAGTAATAATGACTGAGAATTTTCTTAAATTAATGTCAGATGCCAAACCATAGATCCAGGAATCTCAGAGAACACTAAGCAAGATAATTGCCAAATGAAATCTGGGCATTTTATATTCAAATTTCAGAGCATCAAAGAGTTTTAACATTTTTTGAAAGAAGCCAAATAGTAAAAACACCTTACCTAGAGAGGAGCAAAGGTAAGAATTGTATCTATCTCCTCAAAAAGTATACAAGCAAGAAGAGAGTGGAATGAAACATTTAGAGTTAAAGAAAAAAAAAAACGCCGAATTTTGCGCCCTATAAAATTATTCCCAAAACTGAAAGAAAAATCAATAATTTCTCAGCAAAACAAAAATAAGGACATATGTTGCAAGTATAGTTGCCTTGCAAGAAATGTTAAGAAAAGTTCTTTAGAGAGAAGAAAAATTATATAGGTCAGAAACTCCAATTGACATAAAGAAAGGAACAAGATGGGGGAATGCATAAGTGAAAGTAAAATTAAAAACTTTTATTTCACTTATCCTTAATATAACACAACAATTTGTTCAAAATAATATCAGCAATGTATTCAATTTTATAGATTTAAATATAGATGTGTTTATCTATAAGTGAAATAAATGACAGCAATGAGGCAAGGGAGAAAGGGAAGATTGGAAGTATCCTGTTATTACAAAGAACTTGTGACAGAGCAAGACCCTGTTTCAAAAAACAAAAAGAAAAAAAAGTTGTGAGCTGGTGATGCTGTGTAGTGTTTTTTAATGTGGTCTTAGATTCGTTGTGGACGTATATTGCACACTTTAAGGCAACAACTAAAAGAGAAAAAAAGAAGCATGACAAAGCGTGACTAACATGCTAAGAAAGGAGAGAAGAAGGAATTATATAAAATAATAAATAAAAACAAGGCAGAAAAACTGGAAACATAAAAACAAACAAAAATTGCAACAGATAGAAACTAGTAAAAATATAGTAAATATTAATCCAACTATGTTAATAATCACTTTAAGTGTCAATAATCTAAATAAATCAATTAAATGGCAGAGATTGACAGAGTAGATTAAAAAAGACCCAACTATACATTGTCTGCAAGAATTCCGCTTTAAACACAAAGACATATAAGATTAAAAGTAAAAGAAGGAAGATAGATGTACCATGTTAATACTAATTTAAAAAGTAAAGTAGCTATATTAATTTCAGACAGAGCAGACTTCAGAGCAAGGAAAGTTATCAGGGATAAGAGGGGCGTTATATAATAATAAAGAGGTCAGTTCTCCAAGGAGTTATAAAAACTTTAACATATATGACAACAGATTGTCAAAATATGTGAGACAAAACCTGATAGAACTGCAAGGAAAAATAGATGAATTCACTCTTATACTTATAGACTTTAACACTCTGTCAGAAATGAACAGATCCAGCAGGCAGAAAATCAATAAGGACATAGTTTAACTCAACAGCACCATCAGTCAACTGTATATAATTGACATCTATAGACTACTACATCCAACAGCAACCGTTTACACATTTTTCTTAAATTCACATAGAACATTTATCAAGATAGACTAAATTCTGAGCTATTGAAAACACACCTTAAGAAATGTAAAATTATAGAAATTACAAAATGTCTGCCCTCAGACCACAGTGGAATTAAACTAGAAATTGATAACAAAAAGGTAGCTGGGAAATCCCAGAATACTTGGAGATTAAACAACATGTTTCTAAATAACACATGGTCAAAGAAAAAATGTCAAGAGAAGTTTAAAAATATTTTAAACGAAAATGAAAATACAACTTACCAAAATTTGGGGAATGAAGTGAAAGCAGTGCTTAGAGGGAAATATATAGCATTGAAAGCATATATTAGAAAAAGGAAAGATTCAATAATCTAAGTCTCCACCTTAGGAAACAAGAAAAGAAGAGAAAATTAAATCCAAAGTAAGCAGAAATAGTAAACAATTAGTGCAGAAATCAGTGAAATTTAAAACCAGGAAATCAACAGAGAATAACCAGCAAAGCCAGAAGAAAAGGACTGGAAGCTGTTTTTTTTTTTTTTTTAGATCAATACAATTGATAAGCCTCTATCCAGGCTAAGAAAAAAGAAGGAAGATACAAATGTTAAAAATGAAAGAGGAAACATCATTACAGACCCTATAGATGTTAAAATGATAATTAAAATAATAAATATTATGATCAACTCTATACCCACAAAATTGATAACCTAGATGAAATGGACCCATTTTTTTGAACGACACAAGTTTCCAAAACTCAAACATGAAGACACAGACAATCTAAATAGGTCTATAGCTATTAAAGAGAGTAAATCAATAATTAATAATATTCCAAAAAAGGAATGACCCATCATGAACCTACCATGACAGATGGGTTCACCTGTGAGTTCTACCAAATATTTAAGAAAGAAATTACACCAATTTTCTGCAATCTCTTTGTAAGGATAGAAACGGAAGGAATACTCATTCTATGAGGCCCACATTACCCTATGACAAAAATGACACAGACATTACAAGAAAGGAAAACTACAGGCCAATACCTCTCATAAATGTATAAATGCAAAGCTGTTCAACAAAACATTAGCAAATTGCATCCAATAATTTAAAAAAAAGAAATATACGACATGACTAAGTGGAATGTATCACATGTATGCAAGGCTGATTTAACATTTGAAAACCAATTAATGTAATCTATCACATCAACAAGCAAAAGAAAAAAATCACATCATCATATTAATAGGTGCAGAAAAAGCATTTGATAAAAATCTAATCCCATCCATTATAAAATTTCTCAGCCAACTAGGAATACAGTGGGAATTTCGCCAACTTGGTAAAGAATAGCTGCAGAAAGCTATATATAACATTATACTTAATGGTGACTAAGATTGGGAATAAGGCAAGCATGTCTTCTCCCATCAATCCTTTTCGACATTGTACTTACCAGTAAGTAATTTCTTGCTAATGCAATTAAACAAGAAAAGGAAGTAAATGTTATAGAGATTGGGATTAAAGAAGTAAATTTTTCTTTGTTTGAAGATAACATGATTTCTTACATAAAAAATCTGAGAGTCAACAACAACATAAAACTCCTGGAAATAATAATTATAGCAAGCTTGCAAAATACAAAGTTAATATACAAAAGTCAATTGCTTTCTTATATACCAGCAATGAACAAGAGGAATTTGAAATTAAAAACACATTGCCATTTATATCAGCACTCCATACAATGAAATAGGCATAAATCTAACAAAATATATATAAGATTTATATGAAGAAAACTTTAAACTCTGATAAAAGATACTAAAAAAAACCTTTAAAAATGGAGAGATATTTCATGTTCATGAATAGAAAGACTCAATATTATCAATATATCAACTCTTTTCAACTTGATCTATAGGTTTAATGTGATCCCAATCAAAATATCAGCAAGTTATTTTGAGAATATTAGCAAACTGATTCTAAAGTTTATATGGAGAAGCAAAAGAGCCAAACAGTCAACTGAATATTGAAGGAGAAGAACAAAGTTAAAGGACTGACACTACCCAATTTCAAGACTTACTATACAGCTATAGTGTTCCAGATAGTGTGTTGTTGTTAAAAAAAAAAAAAAAGACAAATAGACCAATGGACAAAAACTGAGAGTCCAGATATGGCTGAAAACTCCTTAAATTTAGGGAGAGACATGGACATCTAGATTTATATGGTGCAAAAATCCCCAAAGAGTTTGAACCAGAAAAGGAATACACTGAGACATGGTATAATTAAGTTGTCAAAAAGGCAAAGATAGAGAAAATTTTGAAATCAGGAAGAAAAAATTGATTCACCAGATACAAGAAAATTTTGAAATCAGGAAGAAAAAATTGATTCACCAGATACCATAAGACTATCAGACAATTTCTGAGCCAAAACTTTGCAGGCCAGGACAGAGTGGAAGGATATATTCTAAGTGCTGAAATGGGGAGAAAAAAAATTCAGCCAAGAATACCTTATCTGGCAAAGCTGTTCTTCAGAAATGAAAGAGAGATAAAGACTTTACCAAACAAAAACTGGAGGCATTCAATACTGCTAGACTTGACTTACAAGAAATAATAAAGATGCCAGGTACAGTGGCTCATGCCTGTAGCCTCAGCACATTGGGAGTCTGAGGTGGGAGGATCACTTGAGCTTGGGAGGTTGAGGCTACAATGAACTGTGATTGTGCCACTGCACTTCACATGGGAAACAGAGTGAGACTCTGTCTCAAAAATAATAGGAAAAAAATTGACCAGGTGTGGTGGCTCATGCCTTTAATCCTAGCACTTTGGGAGGTCGAGGTGGGTGAATCACTTAAGGTCAGGAGTTTGAGACCAACCTGGCCAATATAGTGAAACCCTGTCTCTACTGAAAAAAAAAAAAAAAAAAAAAAGCCAGGCATGGTGGCAGATGCCTGTAATCCTCAGCTACTCAGAGACTGAGGCAGGAGACTCACTTGATCCTGGGAGGCAGAGGTTGCAGTGAGCTGAGATCATGCCACTGCACTCCAGCCTGGCGCCTGGCGACAGAGTGAAACTCTGTCTAAAAAAAAAAAGGAAAAAAGAATAAAGGAAGTGCTTCAAGCTGAAAAGAAAAGGATGCTAATTAAAAATGTAAAAACATGAATCTACAAAACCCATAAGCAGAAAAAGTATAGTTAAATTCAGAATTCTGTAATATTATAATTGTGATACATAAACTACTTTCAACTGTAGTAAAAGTGAAAAGACAAATGAATTTTTGAAACTATGCAATAATTTGTTAATGGATACACGATATTTAAAAATTTATGTTGTAACATCAATAAGTTGAAATGCGTGTGGAGGGGAAGTAAATTTGTATATGCAATTGAAGTTGTTATCATCTTAAAACTGGTTGTTTTAAGTATAATGTTTTATGTAGCCTCATGGTAGCCACAATGAAAAAACTTGTGGTGGATACACAAAAGAGTCAGAGAAAGAAATCAAAGCCTATCACCACAAAAATTAATCAAATTGTAAGGGAAGACGGCAAGAGAGAACGAAAGGAACAAAGGAATCACAAAACGGTCAGAAAACGATTAACAAAATGGCAATAGCAAATTCTTACCAATCAATAATTACTTTATATATAAATGAATTAAATTCTTCAATCAAAAGACATAGAGTAAATGGATGAAAAAAAAAAAAAACAAGATCCAAATATATGTTGCCCACAAGAGACTCACTTTAGCTTTAAGAACATGCATAGGCTGAAAGGTGAAAAAATAGAAAAAAAATATTCCATGCAAATGGTAACCAAAAGAAAGTAGGGGTGGCTATGCTTACATTAGAGAAAAATAACCGTTATATCAAAGACTGTCACAAGAAACAATAAATCATCAAATAATGTTAAATGTGTCAACTCATCAAGAGTATACTATTTCTGCACTAAACATAAGAGGACTTAATATAAAACAAATATTAATAGAACTGAAGGGAGAAATAAACGGCAATATAGTAATCATAGAATACTTTAATACCCCACTCTCAACAATGGATAGATCAACCACATGGGAAAATCAATAAAGCAAGCAGTGGAATTGAACATGATTGTAAATAAATGGACCTAAATGGACAGATATAGGACACTTTATCTAACAGCAACAGAGTATACTTTTTCTCAAGTGCTTATGGGACATCCTTTAGGATAAATGATATGTTTCAAGAAGACTGAAATCATATCAAGTGTATTTTCTGACTACAAGGATAGGAAACTAGAAATCAGTAAAAAGAGAAAAATTAGAAAATTCACAAATTCATGGAAATTAAGCAACATGCTCCTAAACAACCAATAGATCAAAAAGAAATCAAAAGGGAAATTAAAACTATTATGAGATAAACAAAATTGAAAACACAACAAACTAAAATATATGGATGCAGCAAAAGCAGCTATAAAAGGAAAGTTTATAGCTATAAATGCCTACATTAAAAAAGGAAGATATCAAATAAATAACTACACTTTAAGGAACTAGAAAAACAAGAACAACCAAGCCGAATGTTAGCAGAAAAAAGAAAATAATAGAGATTAGTGCTAAAATAAATAAAAACAGAAAAACAATGAAAAAGACTAATGAAACTAAGAGTTAGTTTTAACAAAAATAAACAAGATTGATACACTTTAGTTAGACTAACCAAAAAAGGGATGATTCAAATAAATAAAAAGAAGAAAGAGGAGACATTACAAATGATACCGCAGAAATACAAAAAAGACCACTATGAACAACTATATACCAATGAATTGTATAACCTAGAAGAAATAGATAAATTCTCAGAAACATATCTATGGAGATTGAATAAGAATCATGAAAAAAATAGAAAGCATGAACAGACCAATAACAAATAAGAAGACTGAACTGGTAATCAAAAACCTCCCAACAGAGAAAAGCCCAGGAGCATATGGCTTCACTGGTGAGTTCTACTAAAATTTAAGGAATACTTAATGCCAGTTGTTCTTAAATTATCATTAAAAAACTGAAGAGGAGGAAATACTTCCAACCTCATTTTATGATGCCAGCATTACCCCCATACCAAAGGTAAATAAAGACATTATAAGAAAAGAAAAGTACAGGTCAATATCCTTGATGAACATAGATGCAAAAAATTTTGACAAAATACTAGCAAACCAAATTCAACAGTACATTAGAAGAATCATGCACCATGATTAAGTGAGATTTATCCCCATAATGCAAGGATGCTTCAACATACACAAATCTATAAATATGATACACCATATTAACAAAATGATGGATAAAAAGCATGATTATCTCAATACATGCAGAAACAGCATTGATAATATTAACATCTTTTTATGATAAAAACTCTCAACAAATTGGATATAAAAATAATGCACCTTAACATAAAAAGGCCATACATGTCAAACCCACAGATAACATTATATGCACAACTATGAAAAACTAAAAGTGTTTTCTTTAAGATCAAGAGTAGTACAAGAGTGCTCACTCTCATCAATTCTATTTGACATAGTACTGGAAGTTCTAGCCAGAGAAATTAGGTAAGGAAAAAAAATAAAAGGCAGTCAAATCAGAAAAGAACTATAATTATTCTGTTTACAGATAACATGACTTTATATATAGGAAATCCTAAAGACTACATCAAACAATTTAGTATCTAAAACTAAACTAAAATTAATAAATGAATTCAGTAAAGTTGCAGTATACAAAAACAATATACAAAAATCAGTTGCATTTCTATACATTAATGACAAAAAATACCTGAAAAAGATATAAAGAAAAGAATTCCATGTATAATAGCATCAAAACATAAAATATTTAGGAATAAATTTAATTAAGGAAGTGAGAGATATATACACTCTAAAAACTATAATATATTAATGGAAGAAATTGAAGAAGGCACAGTTAAATGGAAAGATATCCCATGTTCATGGGTTGGAATAATTAGTATTGTTTAAATGCCCATACTGCCCAAAGTTATCTATAGATTCAATAGAATCCCTAACAAAATTTCAATGGCATTTTTTTTGCAGAAAAAAAAAATTTTAAAGTTCATATTAAAGTTCATATGGAATCATGAAAGACCCTGAATAGCCAAAGCAATTTCAAGAAGGAAGAACAAAACTAAAGGCATCATCACACTTCTTGGTTTCAAACTGTATTACAAAGCTATAATAATAAAAGCAATATCTTACTGGCATAAAATCAGACACTAAAAATAATCAAAATATATTTATTCCATATTTATCCTGGAATAAATCCTATCCATAGGCCAATGGAATAGTAGAGAGCCCAGAAATAAACCTATGCATATATGGTCAACTAATACTTGATAAAGCTATTGAGAATAAGGGGAAAGGATAGTCTTTTCAACAAATGGTGTTGTGTTGAGAAAGCTGAAATGTCCACACGTAAAAAAGTGAAATTGGACCCCTATCTAATAACACTCACAAAAATTAACTCAAAATAGATTAAAAACTTAAACATAAGACCTGCAGCTATAAAATTCATAGAAAAAAATACAGGAGAAAAGCTTCTTGACATTGGTCTTGGCAATGATTTTTTGGATATGATGCCAAAAGCATACATAGGCAACAAAAGTAAAAATAAGTGAAAATACATCAAACTAAAAGTTTCTTCACAGCAAAGGAAACAATTAAAAAGGACAACCATAAAATAAAAGGAAATATCTGCACACCATATATCTGGTAAGGGGTTAATATCCAAAATACATAAAGAATTTATACAACTCAGTAGCAAAAAAACAAAACAAAACAACAACAATACAAATTGCTGATAGGTACATGAAAAGGTGCTCAATATCACAAAACCACAATGAGGTATTACCTCACATCTACTATTATGGCTATTATAAAAAAGACAAGCGATACAAGTGCTGATGAAGATGTGGAGAAAAGAGAACTTTGTGCACTGTTGGTGGGAATGTGACTTGGTATAGCCATTATGAAAACAGTCTAGAGGTTTCTCAAAAAATTAATAAGAGAACTATCATATGATCAAGCAATCCCACTCATTGAAATATATCCAAAGAAAATGAAATTAGTATGTCAAGTATAAATATCTGCACTCCCATGTTCATTGCAAAACTATTCACAACACTCAAGACATGGAAACAACCAAGTGTCTGTTGAGAGATGAATTGATTTTATACATACATGATGAAATATTATTTAGTTATAAAAAGGAATAAAATCCTATCATTTGGGAGAAATAAGATGTTGGTGAAAGGGTACAAACATTCAGTTATAAGATGAATTAATTTTGGAGATCTGATGTACAGCAGGTGACTATAGTTAACAATAGTGTATTGTATACTTGAAAATTTCTGAGTGCTGTAGATTTCAAGTGTTGTCACTACACAAACAAATAATAATCCTGTGAAGTAATAGATGTGTTAAATAACCTGATTGGGGTAATTATCTTACACCATACGTGTATGTCAAATCATCACATTATATACCTTAAATATATACAATTTTATTAGTCAGTTGTGCCTCAATAAAGCTATGTTAAAAAAATAAAACAAAACTGGCTACTCCCAAACCAGCACACACCACAACCTACGCTAGGGCAAATTAGGTACCTCTGCAGCCAGGTGATGCTGTCTGGCAATAGAGACCTTTGGCTTTTTCTGGATACCATAGTTTACCAGTAGATCTGATGATGGATTGTCCTTTCCAGCCAGGTCACAAACAGCCACACTTAATATTCCTCAAATACAGCAAGTGCATTTTTTAGCTTCAAGTCTTGTTCATGCCATTTCCTCCCTATCAAGGATAGCTTTATATCAGTCAGAATCCTGGCAACAGGATCACTACATAATTTTCAGGGCCCACTGAAAGAAGAAAATGCAGGGCCTCTTGTTCAAATATATTGAGAATTCTAAGACTGTTACAGCAGAGCATTAAACCAAGCATGGGGCCTTTCTGAGCATGGAGCCCCATGTGACTGCACAGGAAACAGCACATTCACCTGGATTTTTGAAGTGACTTTTAAGTTAAAGGATAATTTACAGAGATGTTTGCAGAGCTGAGGAATCAGTAATGCATGTTGAAGCACCAAGACATTAGCTAGCAACAGCAGCAAACTTTTGCCACCCCAGGCCTGAAGGGACATTGGAAAATAAGGAGTGACCAGAATCTCACTGAGAGCTAAAGCAATAAATAAACAGCCATCCCCAAAAAGATGTAGCTATGAAGAAACAAAACTACTTCCAGAATTATGGCAACACACAGAGGAAATGGGAAAAATAATAACCTGTTATCTCTCCCTTTCCACCTTCAATGTCCAGGTGGTACCTATTATTGGCTGAATCCAACCAGGAGCCAGAGGCCAAGAAAACCCCTGGGTAATATGGTTTCTGGATAGCCTCATGGGCGCTGGAAGAGAATAAAGAAAAGTGGAGAATGAATCCGGAAGCAAACATTTTAACCAGCACAATTTTCAGCTGTTTTGCCTGTTTACACCTTTTCTATTCTTTAGAAGAGTTCTCATCAGCTTCAGCTACTTGTTAGAATTATCTGGGGAGCTTTAAAAGCTTTTATCACCTAGGTTCCATCCTAGAGATTCTTGTTTAAATGACCAGAATGGGTACAGCTTGGACATCAGGATCTTTCAAGTCTTCCCAGGTGTTTTCCAGGAAAAGCCCTGGGAGCCCTGTGGGTCCCCTAGCAAGCCATTTTTGCCTGGCCTTACAGGAGTCCTTTGGGAGGGTGACAAGAGATGATGGGAAAAGGCCACAGGGAGAAGGAAATCTCCAGCAGAACTTTGTAACACTTTGAATGGATTGAGAAGCCTCCTGGCCAGAACTTGGTGAGGGCATGAATCCAATGTGCGGACTCCATAGGCAGAGGAAGAAGGAAAGCCATATTTGCTTTTGCAGCTGGGAGGTGGGTAGCTTGGGGCTAGTTCTCAGCCCTGCTCACCCACTGCCTGGAAACGGACTTGGTGCTTTTAGGGGAAGTATGGTGGGAGTGAGACTGGCCTTTCAGATCGTGTGGGAGCTGGGCGAGGCCTGTGACTGCTGGCTTTCCCCCACTTCCCTGATAACATTCATGACACAGTAAAGACAGTTGCACTTCTCCTGGGATCATAACTCCATTGACCTGGGAACCTCACTCCCATCCCCAACAGCAGCCACAGCAAGGTCTTACCCCAGGGAAAGTCTGAGCTCAGAAATGTCTAGCCCTACCCCTACCCAGTGGTCCTTCCCTACCCACCAAAGACAAAGGGCATATACTCAGGAGTTCTAAGGCCTTACGTACCACCTGTTCCTCCTTATACTAATACAGCTGATGTTCTCTGGAAAATGCCATCTCCTAGCAGGAGCCCAAGTGGAACAAAAATAGTGCATTAAACCACCAAGGCTAAGAACACTCACAGAGTCCATTTCACCCCACTGCCACTTTCATCAGAACAGGTGCTGTTATCCACGGCTGAGAGACCCACAGACAGTTTACATCACAAGACTCTGTGCAGACAACCCCCAGTACCGGCCTGGAGCCTCGTAAACTTGCTGGGTGGCTAGATCTAAAAGTGAGAAAACAATCACTACAGCTCAGATCTCAGAAAGACACATCCATAGAGAAAGGGGGAGAGTACTACATCAAGGGAACCCCCAGTGGGACAAAATAATCTGAACAACAGCCTTCAGCCTTAAACCTTCCCTCTGATAGAACCTACCCAAATGAGAAAAAAAAACCCAGAAAACAAAAAACAAAAAAACGAGAAAACCAACTCTGGTAATATGACAAAACAAGGTTCTTTAACACCCCTAAAAATCACACATTCACCAGTAATGGACCCAAAACAAGAAAAAATCCCTGATTTAACTGAAAAAATTTCAGGAGGTTAGTTTCTAAGCTAATCAGGGAAGGACCAGAGAAAGATGAGGACCAATGCAAGGAAATCCAGAAAATGATACAAGAAGTGAAAGGAGATATTCAAGGAAATAGAATAAATAAAAAACATTCAAAATTTCAGAAAATAATGGACATACTTATAAAAATGCAAAATGCTCTGGAAAGCCTTAGCAATAGAAGCAGAAGAAAGAAGTTCAGAGCTTGAAGACAAGGTCTTCAAATTAGCCCAATCTAACAAAGACAAAAAAGAAAAAGGAAATATGAACAAAGCTTCCAAGAAGTATGGGATTATGTTAAACAAACAAACCTAAGAATAATTCATGTTCCTGAGGAAGAAGAGAAATCTAAATGTTTGGAAAACAGATTTGGGGGAATAATTGAGGAAAACTTCCCCAGCCTTGCTACAGACCTAGACAGCCAAATATAAGAAGCACAAAAACACCTGGGAAATTCATTGCAAAAAGATCATCACCTAGACACATTGTCCTTAGGTTATCTAAAGTTAAGACAAAGGAAAGAATCTTAAGAACTTTGAGGCAAAAGCATGAGGTGACCTATAAAGGAAAGCCTATAAGATTAACAGCAGATTTATCAGCAGAAATCCCACAAGCTAGAAGGGATTGGGGCCCTATCTTCAGCCTCCTCAAACAAAACAATTATCGGCCAAGAATTTTGTATCCAGTGAAACTAAGCTTCGTTTATGAAGTAAAGGCACAGTCTTTTTCAGACAAACCAATGCTTAGAGAATTCACCACTACCAAGTCACCACTATAAGAACTGCTAAAAGGGGCTCTAAACCTTGAAACAAATCCTGGAAACCCATCAAAACAGAACCTCTTTAAAGCATAAATCTCACAGGGCCTTAAAACGAAAAAACAATTTAAAAAACAAAAACAACAGAAAACTAAGATATACAAGCAATGAATAGCACAATGAATGAAATGGTACCTCACATCTCAATACTAACATTGAATGTAAATGGCCTAAATGCTGCACTTAAAAAACACAGAATTGCAGAATGAACAAGAATTCACCAAGCATCTGCTGCCTTCAAGAGACTCACCTAACACAGAAGGACTCACACAAACTTAATGTAAAGGCATGGAAAAAGACATTTCATGCAAATGGACACCAAAAGCGAGCAGGAGTAGCTATTCTTACATCAGACAAAACAAACTTTAAAGCAACAGCAGTTAAAAAAAACAAAGAGGGACATTACATAATGATAAAAGACCTTGTCCGAAAGGAAAATATCACAATTCTAAACATATATGCACACAACACTGAAACTCTCAAATTTATAAAACAATTACTAATAGACCTAAGAAATGAGACAGGCAGCAACACAATAATAGTGGGGGACTTCAGTACTCCACTGACAGAACTAGACAGATCATCAAGACAGAAAGTCAACAAAAGTAACAATGGATTTAAACTGTACCCTGGAACAAATGCAATTAACAGATATATACAGAATATTCCCTCCAACAACCACAGAATATACATTCAGTGCATGGAACTTTCTCCAAGATAGACCATATGATAAGCCACAAAACAAGCTTCAATAAATTTAAGAAAATTGAAATTATATCAAGCACTCTCTCAGACCACAGAGGAATAAAACTGGAAATGAACCCCAAAAGAAACCTCTAAAACCATGCAACTAGATGGAAATTAAATAACCTGCTCTTGAATGATCATTGGGTCAAAAATGAAATCAAGATGGAAATTTAAAAATTCTTTGAATGATAATAGTGATACCACCTATCAAAATCTCTGGGATGCAGCAAAGGCGGTGCCAAGAGGAATGTTCATAGCCCTAAATGTCTACATCAAAAAGTCTGAAAGAGCACAAACAGACAATCTAAGGTCACACCTCAAGGAACTACAGAAACAAGAACAAACCAAACCCAAAGCCAGCAGAATAAAGGAAACAACCAAGATCAGAGGAGAACTAAATGAAATTGAAATAAACAAACAAACAAAAAATACATAAAACGAATAGCTGGTTCTTCAAAAAGATAAATAAAATTGATAGACCATTAGCAATATTAACCAAGAAAAGAAGAGAGAAAATCCAAATAAGCTCAATGAGAAATGAAATGGGAGATACTACAACTGACACCACAGAAATACAAAAGATTATTTAAGGCTACTATGAACACCTTTATGTGCATAAACTAGAAAACCTAAAAGAGATGGATAAATTCTTGGAAATATACAACTCTCCTAGCTTAAATCAGGAAGAATTAGATTCCCCAAACATACCAATAACAAGCAAGGAGATTGAAATGATAATTAAAAAATTACCAACAACAACAAAAAAGTCCAGGACCAGGCAGATTCACAATAGTATTCCACCAAACATTTTAAGAATTGATACCAACCTATTGACACTATTTCACAAGACAGAGAAAGTAGGAACCCTCTGTAAATCATTCTATGAAGCCAGTATCACCCTAATAC
This sequence comes from Cacajao melanocephalus, assembly GCA_963573385.1. NCBI lineage: Eukaryota > Metazoa > Chordata > Mammalia > Primates > Pitheciidae > Cacajao > Cacajao melanocephalus. The sequence goes on along the minus strand of CAUYLG010020196.1, from coordinate 8,050 downwards.
CAAAACCAGGAAAGGACATAACCAAAAAAGAAAACTATAGGCCAATATCCCTTATGAACATAGATGCTAAAATCCTTAACAAAATACTAGCTAACTGAATCCAACAACATATCAAAAAGATAATTTACCATGATCAAGTGGGTTTCATATCAGGGACACAGGGATGGTTTAACATACACAAGTCAATAAATGTGATATACCACATAAACAGAATTAAGAACAAAAATCACATGATCATCTCAATAGATGCAGATAAAGCATTCAAAAAAATCCAGCATCCCTTTCTGATTAAAACTCTCAGCAAATCAGCATACAAGGCACATACCTTAAAGCCGTCTATGACAAACCCACAGCCAACATAATACTGAATGAGGAAAAATTGAAAGCATTCCCTCTGAAAACTGGAACAAGATGAGGATGCCCACTCTTACCTCTCCTCTTTAACAAAGTACTGGAAGTCCTCGCTAGATCAATCAGACAGGAGAAAGAAATAAAGGGCATCCAAACTGGTAAAATGGAAGTCAAACTGTTGCTGTTTGCTGATGATATGACTGTTTACCTAGAAAACCCTAAAGACTCCTCCAGAAAGCTGCTAGCACTGATAAAGGAATTCAGCAATTTCCAAATACCAAATTAATGTACACAAATCAGTAGTTCTTCTATACACCAACAGGAAGCAAGCTGAGAATCAAATCAAGAACTCAACCTCTTATACAATAGCTGCAAACTAAATAAATAAATAAAGAGATGAATTTCTTAGGAATATACCTAACCTAGGAGGTGAAAGACTTCTACAGAAAAACTATAGAATGCTGCTGAAAGAAATCATACATGACACAAACAAATGGAAACACATCCCATAATCATGGATAAGTAAAATCAATATTGTGAAAATGATCATACTGCCAAAAGCAATGTACAAATTCAATGCAGTTCCCATCAAAATGCCACCATTATTCACAGAATTAGAAAAAAAGATTCTAAAATTCGTATGGAACCCACATAGCCAAAGCAAAACTAAACAAAAAGAACAAATCTAGAGGCATCACATTACCTAATTTCAAACTATACTGTAAGGCCATAGTCACCAAAACAGCATGGTATTGGTATAAAAATAGGCACATAGACCAATGGAACAGAATAGAGAACCCAAAAATAAATCCAAATATTTACAGCCAACTGATCTTCAACAAAGCAAACAAAAACATAAAGTGGGGAAAGGACCCCCTTTTCAACAAATGGTGGTAGGATAATTGGCAAGCCACATTTAGGAGAATGAAACTGGATCCTCATCTCTCATTTTATACCAACATCAACTCAAGGTCTATTAAGGACTTTAAGACTTGGAACTATAAAAATTCTAGAAGATAATGTTGGAAAAACCCTTCTAGACATTGGCCTAGGCAAGGATTTCATAACCAATAACCCAAAAGCAAATGCAATAAAAACAAAGATAAATTACTGGGAGATCGTTAAACTAAAGAACTTTTGCATGGCAATAGGAACAGTCAGCAGAGTAGACAGACAGCCCACAGAGTAGGAAAAAAATCTTCACAATCTATATATCAGACAAAGGACTAATATCCAGAATCTACAATGAACTCAAATCAACAAGAAAAAAACAACAATCCTATCAAAAAGTGGGCTAAGGATATGAATAGACAATTCTCAAAAGAAGATATACAAACGGCCAACAAACATATGAAAAAATGCTCAACATCACTAACAATCAGGGAAATTAAAATCAAATCCACAATGCGATACCACGTTACTCCTGCAAGAATGGTCATAATCACAAAAGCAAAAAACAGTAGATGTTGGTGGGGATGCGGTGAATAGGGAACACTTCTACACTGCTTGTGGGAATGTAAACTAGTACAACCACTATGTAAAACAGTGTGGAAGTTTTAAAAATAAAACTAGAACTACCATTTGATCCAGCAATCCCACTACTGGGTATTTACCCAGAGGAAAAGAAATCATTAAACAAAAAATAATAATTGCACACGCATGTTTATAGTAGCACAATTCACAAATGCAAAAATGTGGAACCAACCCAAATGCTCATCAATCAACGAGTTGATAAAGGAACTGTGTTATGATGGAATACTACTCAGCCATAAAAATGAATGGATTAATGGCATTTGCAGTAACCTGGATGAGATTGGAGATTATTATTCTAAGTGAAGTAACTCAGGAATGGAAAACCAAAAATCGGGAGCTAAGCTATGAGAATGCAAAGGCATAAGAATGACACAATGGACTTTGGGGACTCAAGGGGAAAATGTGGGAAGGGAGTGAAGGATAAAAGACTACAAATAGGGTGCAGTGCATACTGCTGGTGTGATGGTGCATTAAAATCTCACAAATCACCACTAATGAACTTACTCATGCAACCAAACACCGCCTGTTCCCCAATAATCTATGGAAATAAAAAAAATTAACAACAAAAAGTAACTACATTAAATGAAAAAAAAAAAAAAGCTGGGCACAGTGGCTCACACCTGTAATCCTGGCACTTTGGGAGGTTGAGGTGGGCAGATCACTTGAGGTCAGGAGTTTGAGATCAGCCCGGCCAACACGGGAAATCCCATTTCTACTAAAAATACAAAAATTAGCTTGGTGTTGTGGCAGGTGCCTGTAATCTCAGCTACTTGGGAGGCTGAGGTGGGAGAATAACTTGAACCTGGGAGGTGGAGCAGTGAGCCAGGATCGCTCCATTGCACTCCAACCTGGGCAACAGAGCAAGACTCTATCTCAAAATAATAATAATAATAATCATTAAAAAAATAAATAAAAAGGAAAGAAAGAAAAGAAAAAAATAGGCGAGGTGAATAAATGAATGAGTGAATGAATGAAGTCCTCATTGACTTTTTGGGTTTTATACCTCCAAATAAACCCAGTTAATGTAGTCCCTAACCAAATTGTGGACACTTGTATAAACTGAACTACCATTTCATTCACTACACTTCCATCCCGCAAATCCAGTCAAAGAAGGTAGACATGCAAACCCCCAAGCAAGCAAACTTGGGCTATTAACATCAGCAAGTTAACTCCACAACCTTACTTCTAATTTGTAACATCTTCATGACATTTCCAAGGTACAAAGACGGGACTAGGATTCCTTGCCTTGTAAAAATTTGAAAAATCTCTATCATTGAAATACTGACAGATTTTATGGCTAAACCATCCCTTCCAATTTTTTTTTTAATTGGAGAACTAGTTTATATTCTTTTCTTTGGTATCTCTTTGCCAAAGCTTAAAACCCTAACATTCAGAAAGTTATTTTTGTATTTTTACCTAATGCTTTTTTTTTTTCTGCAGTTAAAGTCCATTTCTACTTATTATGGCCTTTGTGGCTATGTGGAAAATTTGACCTGCACATAAGTACTTTATGTGTTTGAAACCTTACTGTATTAGAACAATCTGAAATTTTATTTGGCTGGAATAAACCTTACAAAAATTAGTTTTTCTTTTCTTCCCTTTTCCTTATTGATAATTCTATCAAAATAATGAATAAGGGGGGAAAACTATACCTCAAGAGATAATTGAACAGAGAACAATAAGCCGCCTAGGGTTTAGAAATAACAAGGGCATGTGTTAGGCTGCCCTATCAAGTGTTGTTGGGAAAACATTATCTGGGAAGACTTTATGGGAATAAGACAACTTCCAAATAAGGCTCAAGTTCATAATGGAAAAGTTAAATATGATGTTTTTAATAGTTGGCAGAGTACCCCAACACAATACATTACTATTTCAGACTTCTCGTGAGTTATGTCTTATTACAAAGATAATGGAAGAGATGCATGCTTACAGCTTTATTAACAACCTCACGATCTGTCTATTGTGCCAAAGAGTTACCACAACTTAGTCTCTCAGAACCATAATGCCACAGGGACAGAGTCTAATGTAGGCTCCTATCTTCAGATAGAGCTGCAACTAAGCCATTCTTCCCAATTTCTTTCTCTAAAAATTGGAGGACTATTTTCTGTATGCTCCTTGGATATTCCATTACCAATGTTAAAAACCCTAATATTCAGAAAGTTTTTTAAATTTTTCACCTAATGTTCTTTTTCTTCAGTTAAAGCCAGCTTCTACTTATTTTGGCCTTAATAGAGATACAGAAAATTTGATCTGCACATGAACACTTTATGCATATAAAACCTTACTATATTAGGAGAATCTGAAATTTTATTTGGCTAAGATAAATAGTCCCAATTCTGTTTACTTCTCCTCAAATACCCTATTACTTAAGCCTCAAATCATCTTTATTATATCCTTTTAGGCCTCTCTAACATTTCCATGTTCTTCTAAGTTGTGCTTCTAAAACTTAAGTACAATTGTTTATTAAGGGCTCATGCAATGCCCAGGAGAAGGAGATGGTTTATATTCTCAAGGTTCTTATATATTTCCCTGTTACTTAGATAACTCAGAAGCAACCTGATTTTTGTCTTCCCATTAGGAACTCTTGCTTGAAATAACCCTTGTTTAAAATTGGGCATTAACTTCCAGTTAGAAATGTCAGACTGAGTACAGACATCTACCTCCTCTTTCCTTAAAAGATGCCTTTGAAATAACAGCAAATATTTTCTTTTAATAAAAGCAGAACAATGGTGAGAAACATGTGTTTGTCAAAAATGTTAAAGAATTCCTAGAATACAGAAAACATATGTGACCCAATAGACAGAGACAGAGTAGAAGAAACCATAGCCCAAGATAACAAGAATACATATGGGATGTTCTCAGGAGCCCCAGGAAAGCTCCATGCTCAAAATCACTAAAGGCAAAAGGTAAGGGTGGCTAGTTCCAGGTTATTCCTTTAAAAGAGCGTCCCTACCCAATCCCACCATAAAGTAGCCAGCAGTGGGAACTTTTGTTCCTGGGCTAAAGCCAGAAAATCACTCTTTAAAGGAAGTGGGTGATTTTTGCCCAAAGCTTTGTAGTTAGGGTTTTGGGAACTGAGAAGGACTCAGAACAGAGGCTGAGTATTTCCAGAATATACAACAGATAATGGAGAGGCTCTGCTTCTACATCATCACCATCCCCACTCTGGCTGCTGGAGGAGCCAATACATGGAACATTGTCATTTGACCTGGCAGATGAAAAAGGGAGTGTTCTGGAGGCCTCAGAATGAAAAATTTCACATATGGAAACTTAAAAAGTTGATCTCATAGAAGTAGAGAGTAGAATAGTTATTACTAAGACTGGAAGGGGTGGGCAGAAACAGTCAGAGGCTGGTTAACAGATACAAAATTATAGCTAGATGGAAGAATAAGTTCTAGTTTCCTGTAGCACTATAAGGTGACTATAATCAACAATTTAGTGTATATTTTCAAATAGCTAGAAGAGTAAATTTTGAATGTTTCCAACACAAAGACATGATAAATGTCTGAGGTGATGGAAATGCTGGTTAACTTGATTTTAGCATTACACATTGTATGCATATATCAAAATATCACATTGTATCTCGTAAAGGTACAGTCATTATGTGTCAATTAAAAATAATTTTTAAAATCTGAGTTATGGATACTTTCTTTAAAAAATGAAACAGAAAAAAAGCAACACATATGTACACACAATTTTGCAAACCACTCCAACAGATTTGCCTCTAAAACTCATCCACGGAGCCCTGGCAACACAGGCCCAGGTTAGGAACCTTAGAGTCGTCTTACTTGGAATCTGTTCGGACCTCACGATGCTGACACTTGCAGCCTAAGAGCTGGAGTGGGCACATGGATGGAGAAGACAGACCATGCTTTTGCTTTTCGGAGCAGGAATGTATTCTCTTGTTCTGTCTCTAACATTATAGGGGTTATCTAGAACCTCCTCATATGAATAAGGAAACGCAAAGAACCAACGGCAGCCTGAAGATGTGTGTGGTAGAGTGTGGTTCCACAGGAAACAAGTATCCTCTCATCCAGACGCCACTGTGCCATGAATTCCTGACTTCTGTATAGCACATGTCGATTCACAGAGCACTTTTATAAATACTGTCTCATTGGACTCAGGAACATTCCTGGAATCATGAGGTCGGGAGCAGCAGTCTCATTTTACGAGGTAAGGCAGTGAAGCCTCAGAAAGGTTAAATGACTTGTTGGGGGTCATGCAACCAGTTAGTGACAGGGTTGAGACTAGGTTTTCTGACCATAATCAAACAATTTTTCCATTTTACCCCTCCCACTAGGCTAAACTTCTGTGCAGGTAACATGTGAAATATGATTTTGAACTCTTGAAAAAGTCTCCTTTCTCTAACAGCACACAAAGACTTTCTATTCACAAGTAGAGGTAAGGCTTAAAATGCAAAGTAAATGTATTATCACCAGGAATACTTGATATCAGTTATTCGAGAACATTGGCTGTAAGCAATAGGGACTATCCTGTGTGGTGGGTGGTCTGTAGAGGGCCTGTGTGGGGCACTGGATGCCCCAGAAAAAATATGGAGATGAAGCAGATCCCTACTTCCCAACGTGGCCTAGAGCTGGCCCTATTTAAAGAATGGTGGGAGGTTTGCGAGAAAAGAAAAAGTACAAACAACTTTTTTCGTAGAGGCCTAGCCATTCAGGAACTGGATCTACCTCTGCTGCATATCTCCTGGCCCAGCCCCAGGACTGGTAGAGAGTAGGCACTCAGGAACTGTGTGTGCTAAGTGGGGGAAATGCAAATGGTAAACCGGCCCATGGGGGAGCAAGATGAATAACTAGCTATGAGACAGTCTGAGACTGTTGATCAAGCTACCCATGACCCTCTTCACAGAACTGGAAAAAACCATCTTAAATTTCATATGGAACCAAAAGAGAGCCCACATAGCCAAGACAATTCTAAGCAAAAAGAACAAAGCTGGAGGCATCATGCTACCTGACTTCAAACTATGATACAAGGCTACAGTAATCAAAACAGCATGGTACCAGTACCAAAACAGAGATATAGACCAGTGGAACAGAACAGAGGCCTCAGAGGCAATGCCACACATCTACAACCACCTGATCTTTGACAAACCTCACAAAAACAAGCAATGGGGAAAGGAGTCCCTGTTTAATAAATGGTGTTGGGAAAACTGGCTAGCCATGTGCAGAAAGCAGAAACTGGACCCCTTTGTGACACCTTATACTAAAATTAACTCCAGATGGATTAAAGACTTAAATATAAGGCCTAATACCATAAAAACCCTAGAAGAAAACCTAGGCAAAACCATTCAGGACATAGGCATAGGCAAGGACTTCATGACTAAAACACCAAAAGCATTGGTAACAAAAGCCAAAATAGACAAATGGGATCAATTAAACTCCAGAGCTTCAGTACAGCAAAAGAAACAATCATTGGAGTGCACCGGCAACCAACAGAATGGGAAAAAATTTTTGCAATCTACCCATCTGACAAAGGGCTAATATCCAGAATCCACAAAGAACTAAAACAGATTTACAAGACAAAAAAAAAAAAAAAAAAAAAAAAAATTCAAAAGTGGGTGGAAGACAAGAACAGGCACTTTTCAAAAGAAGACATTTATGAGGCCAACAAACATATGAAAAAATGCTCATCACTGGTCATTAGAGAAATGCAAATCAAAACCACATTGAGATACCATCTCATACCAGTTAGAAGGGCGATCATTAAAAAATCTGGAGACAACAGATGCTGGAGAGGATGTGGAGAAATAGGAACACTTTCACACTGTTGGTGGTAGTGTAAATTAGTTCACCATTGTGGAAGACAGTGTGGTGATTCCTCAAGGACCTAGAAATAGAAATTCCATTTGACCCAGCAATCCCATTACTGGGTATATATCCAAAGAATTATAAATCATTCTATTATAAAGACACATGCACATGTATGTTCATTGTGGCACTGTTTACAATAGCAAAGATCTGGAACCAACCCAAATACCCATCGATGATAGATTGGACAAGGAAAATGTGGCACATATACACCATGGAATACTATGCAGCCATAAAAAACGATGAGTTTGTGTCCTTTGTAGGGACATAGATGAATCTGGAAACCACCATTCTCAGCAAACTGACACAAGAACAGAAAAACAAACACCACATGTTCT